>JANHAO010013109.1:0-16022 GCA_026873985.1 Saraca asoca
AAATGGATCCATTCAACTTAGATATCACAATAAAAACTAAGAGGAAAGGAAGAGAAATAACTCACAAATTGAATGTAGAAAGAAGAAGCAAAATCTCCACATTAATCTTTAACTTTCAGCCCCTTGGACTGGTTTACAAACTAGCCTTCCGTGGAGGCCAAAAACACAAAGAAAAAGGGAGAAAAGAGGGAGAGCAAAAAGCTACTCTCTACCTCCCAAAAATACATAGCAAAACACAATGAAAAACTGAAGTTAAAAGTGAAGTAAAAGTCCCTATACAATAAGTTCTACCTGGGTAAAGAAAGGAAGGCTGAGTAGGAGTAGGTAGGAATTCATTGCTAACTGGTTGCTTGCTCTGCCACTCTTCTATGTGCTGCCCCTTTTGTAGAACACTTTCTCTTCTTTTTCTTCACATTTTTGGGTCTCCAGCTGGTGGGTGTGATCCATGTGCATTGGGCTTTAGATCCATATCAATTTGGGGCCTTAAAAACTAGTTCTACATTAGCCCAGTTTCATAGCATTCTACCTCTCTATTGCAGCTAATATTTGACGCCCAATTTGATATTTTCAGCATGAGAAGTCTTCAGAGAAATTGTGTATTTATATGTTAGCTTCCATTTGGGATTTGTTTCACCTTATTTGGACCTCTCTAGCTCAAGGTATAGTCTGATAAGTGAGCAGAGATAGGCTACCTAAGAGACAGTATTCTAGTAGTAATTTCATCTCCAAATCCAGATAACTAAATGATGAATTTAGCCTTGGAGGTCTTCATGAAAGTTGTCGATCTATCTCTTAGCTTTCCTACAAAATAAAAATTACATCAATTGGAGAAGAGTAGCTCAAGTTATGCTAGAATTACAAAAACTGCTCAACTATGGCCGAAAATGCAGAAATTTACAAATTGATTTCAATTGACTCCACACTATAAATCTATCTTAACACAGTTGGAAACATGTCATTTTGGCCCTTAAAATGCTAAGTATGAGAATAAATAAGTGTGTTAAATATTGTGCTATTATCCTACTTCTTAACAATCTAATGGCTCAAACCTTGCTCAAAATGGAGGCTTCTAACCTAACTTATGAGTCAAAACCCAAAACTGGCTCTATAGAGTAGACCAACCTCGTACAAATATTATCTTTCAAATTCACAACCTTGTAATTCATTGAAAAAGGCACAGTTTCACCTTGAGCCTTCATAAAAGTTGTATATATAGATCATATCTATCTAATGAGCTTAAGTTTGCATTGTTTGAAGAACTGAGGCCCTAGATATGATAAAAATATTGTAACTAGTTTAGGGTCAGTGGGTCAACACCTTACTTTAATTTCTAGATTGATTTTAACCCACTGAATGTCCTAATTAGGGTTATTAGGCCTTTGTTTTAGCTTTTCAATTATATAAGAATCAACCCAGTCAGAGATTTATAACTATAGATACAACCAAAAGTATGAAACAATGTCAAATTACCAAATTAATCTAACTTTGTCCCAAATCTAACCAAATCATGAAACCAAACACAAGTACTCTAATTTGCACATAATCATGAAAAAAGACTAAATGTAGAAGAGGTTTAAAATATTTGAATATTTCACTCATTGAGTTTCCCCACACTTAGCTCTTCCACAACCTCAAACAAGACATAAAACTTAACTCAAAGTAAAACTCAAACACTAACTCTTCAACAATAATAAGATTGCAAAATCATAAGCAAGAAAATAATAGAAATTCTTAGGGGATATAGCATATCATGAAACAACTTTCTTGACAACTTAAAACTCAAAATTAATTAGTATAACAATTTCATTCAATAAGAAGCAAACCAAATTAGTAGAGCCTCATAAGATAAGCTCTCCAACTCTCTTAGTGTTTAATGAAAGTGTCTCGCTTAAATTCACTCCATGAAAATGCACTACCATAAGATTGCTTATTATCTAATCTCCATTAATCAAACCACATGCACAACACAAATCAAAAGAACTTTTCAAGGATTGTAATGGTCCAAGGAAAGGTGGGGAATGATATGAATGTGGGAATCCAAAACCAAAGAGACTAATAAAATATTGAGTATAGATTCAAATAAACAAATAAAGCAATTAAAATCAGAATCTAATATCACAAACTTCAACATTGATCAACTTCTTTTTTTTTCTCTTTTTCTTTTTCCTTATCTTTTTCACTCATTTTTTCCATCCATTTTTCTTTTTTCTTTTCTTTTAAGTTATTTCTTTATGAACTTTTTTTTTTCAGTTATTTCTTCTTTTTCATTTTTCTTGATCATTGTAATACTAAACAATTAACATACCTCCATACTTGTTCAAGAACTCATCCCATTAATAAATTAAATGCTTTACTAATTTCTAAGGTTAAGTAAAGACATTAAAGGCTTAGGCTTGTTAATAGGCTACACAAAAAGATAAAGGAGTCAGTTAGGCTTAAAGGGGCTCATTAATTGTAAATTGCAACGTTGGCCAATGAGGTAAAAATGGCTCAATCAACGAATGCATTAATCATATTCATGCATGCATGAGCTAATGCAATTTCAAAAAGACTCAAAGCAAGTTCTAGAGAAACAAATCCATGGAAGAATATTATATATAAGAAAGAAGAAGAAATTAATATACATGTTTAGTCTATAAGCTCAAAATCTCATAGGCTAAGTTTCTACCAAAGTCAATCTGCCAATATTCCAAAATCCATCACTAAACTAATCAATTTCAAGATTCAAGATGCAAGAGAGTTTGTTTAATCATGTTATGTAATCTTCAAATTCTATTGTTTCTTACTCATGGCATAAATGAACTAAACATTACTAAAAAACACCTAAATAAAGAAATTAAACACAATTTAAAAAAAAAAAATACAAACCCAATAATCCTAATTATTGAAATTTGAAAAGCATCCTAAAGTCTCCCTTACACTTAAATTTCACATTGTCCTCAATGTAAAGTACAAAATCATTAACAAACTATGGACATATAAAACAAAAGAGATAAGAAAAGAGAGCAAATCACTTGGTTTGCCTCTCTAGAAGCCTTTTTGTTTAAAATCATTGGCTCAATGGGGCATTGCTTTTTCTTAACTAAGATCATTTGAGTAAACTATCTATTCCAATTGAACTTCCTCTACTATGTGCTTTTAGAAACCTTAAAAGAATGACTTGAGATTATTAACCTTAAGCACTTTGTTAGCTACTAAGCTCTTGATCTCAACTACATCATAAGGAAACACATTAGTAATAACAAAGGGTCCAATCTAATGGAAACATAACTTATCAAGCATAAACTGAAGTATTGAATTGTAAAGCAAAACTTTTTGCCCAACTAGGAATTATTTCCTAACAATCATCTTATCATAAAACACCTTAGTCTTTTCCTTGTATATGGATGAATTCTCATAAGCTTCAAGCCGAATCTCCTTTAATTTTTGCAACTACAGCTTCCTTTGTTCACTAGCTTCATCCATATCCATATTACAAGTCCTTACTGCCCAATAAGCCTTGTGTTGTAACTCTAAATGAAGGTGACATGCTTTTAAGTCAGTTTATAAGGAGATATCCCAATAGATGTTTTGTATGTTGTAACCCATAATGCATCATTAAGTCTAAAGCTTTAATCCTTCTTACTTGGCTTCACTATTTTCTCCAAAATAGACTTGATTTATCTAATAAACTTTTTAGCTTGTCTATTTGTTTGAGGGTCATAAGGTGTAGATGTCTTTTGAAAAACTCCATATTTCCTCAACAAAGGCTCAACTACTCAATAAAATAGGTTACCTAATCATTAACCAAAGCTTTTACAATTTTGAACCTACTAAAAATGTTAGTCTTGATAAAACCTACAACAACCTTAGAATTGTTAGTTTTGGTGGCTTTCACTTCCATCCACTTTAAAACATAATCAATCACAGTCAAGGTATAAAGACAACCATGGGATAAAGGAAATAGACCCATGAAATCAATACCCACACATAAAAAAACTCATAAACAAGTATAGGTTTGCATTATTTCATTTCTAAGTCAAATTACCCATCTTTTGACACGGTTCACAATTTTTGCAAACATACAAGAGTCATGAAATAGAGTAAGCCAACAAAAATGACAATCTAATACTTTCCTAATTGTTCTCTTAGGCAAAAAATGTCCACTACAAGCATAAGCATGACACAAAGAAAGGATAGAATGAAATTAAGAATCAAACACAGATCTCCTAACAATTTGATATAAGCTATTCCTTTACAAATAAAGATCATTCCACACATAATATTTAGCACCACTTTTTGGCTTATTCTTCTTAGCTCTACTTAAGTCATTAGGTAAAGTCCTAGCAACTAAGTAATTCATCAAATCAGTATATCAAGGAACATTACCTTGTAACTTGAAAAATTGCTTATTAGGAAAAGAGTTTTACAATGGCAATAGATCTTCTTTTCTTGTCAACTAGCATAGATGATGCTACTAAATTCTCATCTCTTCTTTTGTCCTTGATCTAAAGATCAAATTACAACAAAATCCATCTAATAAGCCTTAGCTTTGTATCTTTCTTGGTTAATAGATACTTTAAAGCTACATGATCAAAAAATACAAGAACCTTGCACCCAAGCAGATAAAAACAAAAATTATCTAGAGTAAACATTAGAGCCAAAAGTTCTTTTTCTATTATGGAGTAGTTGTATTGGGCTAGTTTAAGAGTCTTGGATGCATAATGGATCACATGAGCTTGCTTGCTAACCTGCTATCCCAAAATTACTACCAAAGCACAGTTGCTTGCAACACACATTATTTCAGATGGAGAAATCTTTGATAAACGTATAGTAAAAGCCCACATGACCAAGGAAAGAATGCACTTCCCTCACCTATGGGGTAGGGTAAGTTCAAGATCAAATCAATTTTTTCCTTATCTACTTCAATGTCTTTACTTGATACTACATGCTTTAAAACTATTCTTTGCTTAACCATGAAATGACATTTTTCAAAATTCAAAACAAGATTGGTCTCTATGCAACATCTAAGCATATGGATCAAATTCTCTAAACATGCATCAAATGAATCATCATAAATCGTAAAATTATCCATAAACACCTTTATGCAATGCTCTAAAAAAATCTAAGAAGATAATTACCATGCACTTCTTAAAAGTAGCAGGTGCAATGTAAGGTCTAAAGGGCATACTTCTATCGGCAAATGTTCCAATAGGAAAGTAAAGGTTAATTTCTCTTAATTCTTTAGTGGGATCACAATCTGAAAGTAGCTTGTATAACCATCAAGAAAGCAATAATGGGAATTGCTAGCCAAATGCTTAAGCCTCTGATCAATGAAAGATAAAGGGTGATTGTATTTTTAGGTTGATGCATTTAGCATGCAGTAATCTATGCACACATGTCAACCATTTTGAATTTTGGTTAGAACAAGCTCATCATTTTGATTCTTTGCTACAATGATTCTAGTTTTCTTTGGTTCCACTTGAACTAGACTAACCCATTTGCTGTTTGAGATTGGATAAATGATTTCTGCATCTAATAGCTTCATGATCTTCTTCTTAACTACATTCATCATGTGGGGATTTAATCTTCAATAAGCCTCTCTAGTTAATTCAGATCCATCTTCCAACAAAATTATATGCATGCACATAGATGGACTGATGTCTTTGATGTCTATTATGGTCCTTGCAATGGTTGTGTTTTTTATCCTAAAGCACTCTGATTAATTTCTCTTCTTGGTTAGGTGTCAAATTCTTTGCTATTATGATTGGAAGTATTGCATCATCTCCAAAGTATGCATACTTAATATGTTCCAGTAATGGCTTTAATTTTAAAACTGGTGCTTAGGCCACTAAAGGTACGAACTTGGCGGGAAAAGGTGGTAAATCCAGTTTCTTGGGTTCATGAATTCTTCTGCAAAATTGAAAGACTAATAAATTAAAAATGAAATATTTTTTATTGTAATACTTTCCTTTTTTTTTCTTAATTTTTTTAAATATTACACATACAACATGTATAAAAATGAAAATTGAATAAATGTGATCCAAAATTGGAATTTCTTTGAAAATTGAAACATCTAGAATAAATAAAAAGTATAGCTTATTTGAAATTGAGATTTCTTTAAATTAATTATAAGTACACCTTTGAAATTTATATTCCTTTTATACCTTATCTAAATTTAATCCATTCATTTTGCCACCCCTAATATTGTGTGGTGAAAGAAAAAGGAAAGAAAGATTCCCTTTACATTCTCTTTATTATAAGTCTCTTGTGGCTTATATCTTTCTTAATTTTATAACATTTTTAGATAATATATAATTAACACAAATATTCTTCCATCATAATTGCTGAAAGTAATAATAGATTAAATTAATAAACTAAAATGAAAGTTAAAAATTATTCTTCAACCATTTACATTTTGCTTTCTTATCCTTTTTCATGATCTTCATGAATGATTAGCTTGAACAAAGAATAATTTTGAACATTAAAAAGATGTTAGATGTAAAATATGATGCCAAAGATTGATGAAATTCAAAGTATAGAGGCATTGGTATACTCTAATTGTTCTTCTAACAATTCCACTATCTTTTTCTTGTTGAGATTTGGCCAAAACTTTATTAACTATAAACTGATTTTGTTTGGGATCATTTTTCTCACCATATAATAGAAAGGAAATAAGAAATGATAAAAGTAGTAACTTATATTCTTTTTATCAAATGACATTCAAAGTAAATCTCTTATACCAAAACCAACAGCAATAGTTATTAGGAGAGCTCCAAGTTTTGAGCTCCACCTACAAATAACAATTCAATTTATAAATCAAATAAAAAAAATCTACTTCAAAAGCTTAAAGAAACCTATTAGTGATTTTGACATCAATATGGAATAAAGTAAATGAGTTATTTATCAAAAGATATTTCACAAAATTTCTAAATTTAAACATATGGTATGAAAAAAAATTGACTGACATATATAATATTTTATAGTTATACATATGGTTGGACGATCAGCAACATCTTTTTAAATAAGAAGAAGATCATAAGATAACCACAATAGCTTTATAAGAAGATTTTTTAAATTGATATTCTAAATGCAAAACTTTTAAATCGGTTGCAGATGAGAATGGAAACAATTATCATGTAAATATAACTAAATTAGTTATAGATAATTTTACAACATATAAATAATTCAAAATCATATTAACAAATTCAATTTGAAAATTAGATGCCAATAATATCTTCTAATGGATTGAAAATTAGATACAAACAATTTTTTTTTCAAATAGATTAACCAAATCAGTATAATTAAAATTAAAATTTGGATTTTAAATTGAATTGAAAATCATAGCAGCCAATTCAAATTAAAAATATGTTGCAAATAATTTTTTCTCATAAATTGAAAGTTAGTTACAGATAATTCTTTAATAGATAATCTTTGTTAAAAAATCTTTCTCTGATAGATTGGAAAGTAGTTGTAGATAATTAGTTCTCTAATAGATAATTAAAAAAAAGATAATTCCTTTTTTAAAAATCAATTTTAATATGCTAATATAATTTATATTTTATATTTTATATAAATCTATAATATTTAAATAAAAAAAAATTTGACAAGAAAACTTCTAATGAGAGTGTGACACCAAATAGGTTTTGCTTGCAGGTGAAAATCTTTTAGTAATAGATATATAAATAAATAGTGATATAAATTGATTTTAAGAATGAGTAGTTTTGTTTAGACAAAAAATTTTAATATTATCATGTTATATGTATGTCTAGTAACAAACGAATAATAGTATAAGTTTATACTATCTAATTACTTCTACGATTGTATATCAAACACTTGATAGTATTATATTTTATCATTTTATTATCCTGTCCTATAATAATATGTTCACTAATCTTATATTATGTTATGAGTATTTTTCAATACTGTGCAAAATGGGCTAGCAAAGACCCAGCAATAGACAAGTCTAAATGAAAAAAGAGCTAAGCTTGCCAGATCGTTAACTACACGAGCACAAAATGAGGTAGAAGCCCCAGCTTGCTAAGGGACAAGTCCCAGCTCACATAGCCAACAACTCACTATACGCAAGCTCGTATTGCCAAAAGCGAGCTTGCAAGTTTGATCTTGCTGACCGAAGGTCAACAGTGACTTCAAATCAAAACTTCTAGCTTGTAGATGCAACATTCCTCACCTAGCTAAGGGCTCGTCAAGGGTAGGCCAAAAGCAGGCACCCTCTCAGACTAAGTTTGTGGGGCTAGTCTGCAAGAAGCAGCTAACACAGGCCCACCTGTAGAAAACAATCTACAGAAGTCAGTCAACAACCTACAGAACCCATTTTGCAATAGTCTAGGTTGTCTTATACATTTATTTTGATGTAATAGAAATGCAACTTATAAAATTATAATTGTAACCTCCCAATCTCTATAAATAAAAGTAAGGAGATCACTGTAAGCTAAGCTAAAACATATACTGTATCTCTATAAAGACGTAGTGAGAGAGGCAATTCCATCTGGTAGATCAGAGTTTTGTCTTGCTCATGTGTGGATACCGTAGAGACACAGATCTGCATTCTATGTTGGTGATTTCTACATTTAGTTGTAGCACACCATTCAGCCGTAACATCCTATCCAACCACAGTATTAAAGAGATGAAATCTGGGTTACTGCATTCAACTACAACATCACATCCAGCCACAGCGTCAAGGAGATAGATTCTGGTGTTACTAATTTTGCATCAAACCACTGATATGTGTTGCTACATTTTGCATGAACGCAACACAATAAGGTATTATCTAAACTAACTAATTTATATTTTGTGCATAGATCGTTAGTGGGTTTCAAAAATTTTTAATTTTTCTACTGTGCTTGCTATGCCGAAACCTAGCAGCCAATTCTGTAGAAAATCGCTCAAAGGAAAATATCTTAATAGTGATGTCAGTGAGACTCCGTAAAGATGGAAAGCTATATAAAATCCTGTATAGGTCCTCAGTAAGAAATCTAGCTGAATTTTATGATTGAGCTGCCAAATAGATCAGGTGACAAAACCTTTGGCATGGAGTCCAAGTAAAAGGATGAGGTAAACAGCTCCGTTCAAAGCAAGAAGAGGAGTGAGGACAACCAAAAAGCTTATTCCAACGTTCAACTCGCGAAGAAGGCAAGAACTTAGTGACCCTAGCATCAAGGTCACCATGAAAGCTACAGTATCTTGTCTGACACTTAACATAAGATCTTTGCCATAGAAAGAAATAGAGAAGATTTTAGGAAACCCAAACCCTTGAGGGCCCCCGGTAAGTTCAGAGATACGAGCAGGTTTTATGCTTATCATAACGAGGTCGGGCATAATACCTTGGAATGTTGGGCACTAAAGGATGCCATAGAGGACCTTATCAAGAGAGGTCACTTACAGGATTACATGGTCTAACCCTCTAAGCAATAACCTCAACAACCCCAGTGGATTACTGATCGTAAATAGGGCCCTTTGGTTAGGACCATATTTTAATGCTATAATGATGCTCAGATGTTAATAAAGCCTTTCAAATCTTTCTGTTTGTTAATGTTCAGCAAAATGCTATATAAGAAGAAAGTTTTTTCTGTGTTGACAAATCAAGCTTGATTTCACTGCCAGCTTTTTAGCTAAGGCATGAAGGCACTAAAATAAGTTCATTCTAGTTGAAGCTATAAGCTTGTTGCGCTAAAAATAAACTCATTTCCTACTTGAGTAGCAAAATTACTAGAAGGGCTATTTAAATCCTACATGAGCAACAAGATTACTATGGAACTGAGCAACAAGATTGCTGTTTCATTGAGCAATGGGATTGTTGTGGAACTAAGCAATGGGATTGTTATTTCATTAAGCAACGAGACTGTTGTGGATATGAATAACAAGATTGTTGTTCCACTGAGTAGTAAGATTGCTACAAGACTGAGCAACGAGATTACTGTTCCACTAAGCAATAAGATTGCTATGAGACTGAGTAACTAGATTGTTATTCCGCCAAGCAACAAGATTACTGATAAAGTCAAACTTATAATGCCCACTATGCAACCAGATTACTATGGCGCGGCTCGTAAAAGTGCACTCTCATGTGACCTATTGCTCATAGATCTCATGCGACCTATTGCTCGTAACTCTTATGTGACCTAATGCTTTCAGCTCTTGTGTGACCTATCATTCATAGCTCGCACATGACTTCTTACTAGGCATAGCTGTCATGTGACCTACCTATATACTACTCATCATCGAAGCACTCCAATGCTCAGATTTATTGCTCATCGAGAAGCATGACCGATTAGTAATCTAAAAATTTCATTTTATTATGATATACAGGAATTCACATTATCATATGTGACTTGCAGAATATTCAAACACAACATGCAACAAACATGAAGAATTCATTCATTAGAAGCCTCAACGAGGTAAATTTATATTAGAAGATTCAAAATACAAAATAGAAGAAGCCTATGACTATTACATTTTGGAAAAAAGATTGGCTTTGTAGAGATGAACTCCAACCAGTAGGAGGATCAGCGGGCACGTTTGCTCCTTAATCTTCTTCTTGCTGCCCTCCTTGGTTGAAAGCTCCTTTCCAAGTCTCCAACCATACTAAAAATTCAAAAGAAGTCAGCAGACGTGGCTGGAAAGCCAAAACCCATGACATCACTGTGAGGAAATAATCTAAGATCTATACAAGATCCTTCAAAACCCTTGAAAAAGGATTGCCCATAAAGACTTCATATGTTGTAGACCATACATGCTTCACCAGAAAGGCACACCATCGAAATATGGGGGCTTATCTAAGGCACCCATTAGATCACTCAATGAAAAAGGAAGAAGAACTTCCTATGCTTTAAATAGACCAGTCTGGTTTCACCGAAGAGTTAGGAAGGAATCCAACCACTCTCCCTTATTAAATGCCTTGGAAAAAAATGAGGCAGACTTGTTTGTAACTGTGAGACACGTATAGTAAGAGTTATGGCCTGGAGCAGATGAAATGATAGGTTGACTACAAAGACTTTGATTGCAGGGTAATCCACAAATAAAGCCCTTTACCAGTAAAACTGCAACTCCTAACCCATAAAGTGAGCTAAGAGTTAAGGGCTAATGTTATAGGTATTTTCTAATACTGCACAAAATGGATTGGCAAAGGCCCAACAGTAGACAAGTCCAAATGAGAAAAGAGCTAAGCTCGCTAGATCATTAGTTACATGAGCAAAGAACGAGGCAGAAGTCCTAGCTTGCTAAGGAATAAGTCTTGACTCACATAGCCAACAACTCACTATACGTGAACTCGCATTGCCAAAAACGAGCTCGCGAGTTCGATCTCGCTAACCGAAGGCCAGCAGCGACTTCAGATCAAGAGTCTTAGCTCACAAACACAACATTCCTCGCCCAACTAAGGACTTGTCAAGTGTAGGCCAGAAGTAGGCACCCTCTTAGACCAAGTTTATAGGGCCAGCCTACAAGAAGAAACTGACATGGGCCCACCCGTGGAAAGCAATCTGCAAAAGTCAATCAGTAGCCAGCAGAAGCTATTTTACAGTAATCTAGACTGTCTTGTACATTTATTTTGATGTAACAAAAATGCAACTTATAAAATTATAATTGTAACCTCTTAGTCTCTATAAATAAGAGGAGGGAGATCACTGTAAGCTAAGCTGAAACATATACTGTAACTTTGCTAGATTTTCACTAGAGTAATAAAATAATACCACGGACGTCGGGACTAGTACTACCTGGTTTTGCCCAAACCACATTAAAAACTCTTCTATGCAATTGCCATTCTTCCTCCCCATCTATCCATTACTCATTTATTCAATCGGATTGCAGTTTGAGTTCTTAGAACTTTTCTGGTTGGCTGGATTTGGGACCAAACTAAAATCCACTGTTAACATATTATCTTATACTGTCATGTCTTTTAAATGTGCCCTAATTTCACATACAATTACATATATGATTAAAAATTAAATTAAACTAGCTATTATATTTTAGAACAATAGATCAGTTAATTTAATCATATTGCTATATATATAATTATTATGTGAAATATTTCCTTAGTTATTTTGTGCCTACACAATTAAAATATGTCATTATTCTTATTAAACTAATTCTGAGGATTAAGAGTCTCTAAAATTATTTTTTTTATTATAGATTGTTTATTATTAAATATTTCTTATAATTGTGTATCCACTTATCGTTGAACCAATTATAATGAAAGTTTGTGTATGATGATTGGTTTTCTTTTAAAAGTGGTGTGAGAAGTTAATATCTCATATTAACTCACCAACAAAATTATTTAGGATGGAAATATTGAATTTTTTAAAAATTGTTATTTTTTATCCAATTTCACAAATAGAAATTAATTAATTTTAATTTTTGTAATGATCTTTGTTTGGTACAATTGATATTAATATATATTTTAAATGTTTAAATTTGTGCTATTAATTATTTTGTGAAACCTAATGAATGATTTAATACAAATATTGTGAAATTCATTATTTGTGATTTGATTGGCTATGCGTTTGTTTATCGCCATGATAAACTAGAATAAAAAGTATTTTATACACTAAAGAAAATTTTTTAATTGTATGTGTTTTACAAATTTTATAAATAATAGACATACTATATCGATGCAATAATATTTGATATAATTATGAGAATCTTAAAAATAAAGAAAATGAAAACTTCTCAAAATAAAATGTTAACTCTTTTATTGAATGTTACTCACTTTGTGCAAGGCAAATATTTGGATTTCATTATCATTGTGTTTAAGATTAGATGATGTCACTTTTGTTTCGCTCAATCTTAAAAGGTTTTTTTTTAACATATTGTTGGATTTTTTTTTTTTTGGGTTTTTAGGAAAAGGGGTGGATATTCATTGAATGTTATGTCTCCAATATGATATTAAAATGATAATTATGTGATTGGTCCTATATGCTTCCACTATTAATGACATGATTTTGTACTCAAGTATTAAATGTATATTTGTGCCTATATGTTGAAGATATTTCATTTATACTTGAGTAATTATAGAGTGAGGGTTGAATACCTAATTAAAAGAGGAAAGTTCTATTTAGTTTAAGTCATTCATTCATTAATCTTTTGTGGATATGTGGTTGTGGCAGTAAAAGGTACTATTTTGTGGCTAATGTTGAAAATACATTCATAGTTATCTTAATAAGATGCTCTTTAAGTGGTAAAATAATCATGTTTAATATGTCAATTAATAATCCATTGTAGATATGCGGTAATGATCATTTGAGGTGTTATTTTGTGAATAATGTCGAATAGACATTCATAGTTACCTCCATGGTTAGCAGAGTTTGATATTTATTTGTAGGGCAAAAATTATAAACAGGTCTTATATTGTGTTTGAGAGCATGTGGCCACATGTTTATGTTGTGGTGAGTATGCTACTACTTGTTTCTTTCAATTGCATTCTAATTTGTTAGAAAGCAAAGTAATAAGTTTTATACTTTTGATGATTAAATGGTTGTGTGACTCCTTTATTAAAGTGTTTTTACCATTTGGAGTGTGATCGACTCAAATGGAATGATTAGGCCTTATAATGTGTTATGTTAGTAGAAGTTTTATAAGTTAATTGTATTATGTGTGTGACCATGAATTAAGTATTGTCATAGATTATCTATATGTAAACCACTAATTAATAAGTAGATGGATTTGGTTCAGTCTTATGATGTCTTGGATTAGTAGAAGTATACAAATACAATGCCTTTTGTGTGTGCATGTATACGATGTGTTTTATGTGTTAGTGTTACCATATTTGTATTGAGTGTGCCTATTATGTTGTGTTTGACATTTAGAAATATTAAGACTATGTCTCATTTATTATGTTAAGATTATTAATCAAATCTCATTTGACATTTTAGGTGGATACTTAAACCATAAAGTTGAATTTACATTTGATCACATTTAATGTTTAAGAATTTCTTTGTTAATATCCACTTTGTGTTTAGGTCATAAAGGTGTAGGTTTTAACATGTGTGACATTAATGTTCCTTTGGGATATGATGACCCATATGTTGAAGGCTTATGATATCAATTTTAGACCTATGCTTGTAATAGTTCCATGCTCATCATATGACATTCTTTGTTATGGTATAGTGTAATTGAATGTGTTGTTTACTAACTTATACTGTCCAAGTAGAGAACCATTGGAATTATTGTGTGGATTAGCATAATTAACAATTATTTGTGCACTTGGATTATTGAATATCAAAATGATGTAGAGCATTTTGTTAAGTTCAAATGGTGATCATATTATGATTGAGCTCTGTTATGACACTTAGGCCTATGTGGATTCTTTGTTGTGTGGCCTTTTTTTCATAGGGCTTTAATGATGGGCAAGTTAACTTAGTTTGTCCCGTAAAGGATAGGTCTCAATTCTCATCCTGTATGTACTTGTGGTTGCTCTATTGAGATCATAAGGGTTTCAGCATACTAAGGGATGAGATTTGTTCATAGATATCATATTCATATTCAGGTACAATGTTCTGTTACATGCTTAATTTATTGACAATTGTTTACATATATACATGCTGCAAAATGTGATTAGATCTGTTTTATTTATGACACAATTTATTTCTAACAAGTTAGCCTTTCACTCTAACCATGTAGATGTTGCCATAATCAGTATTACACATTTACATGTATCTATAGTTGTAAATTGTAGTGTATAAACACAATATTATTCTTGAATCTATTTTGCAAACATAATTTTGCTCGATTTTAATCCGCAACGGACACATATTTTAACATCTATTTGCATTTTTTTTTAATTATAACATAATCGTAATATAAAACTATGCATGAATAATATAATAAATAATAATGAGAGAATTTATAAGAAAAATTATAGTGTTGATTAGATTTTGACGAACTTAAAAGGTCAATGAAACAATGCTTAATTATATTACTTGAGTCTTAAGATCAAAATTGAAGATATAAAAAGATGGGAAGGAAGATTCATTTGCTGTTAGAGAATGATAAATTGAGACAAAAGCGGAAATGTGACATAGTTTTTGTGAAGAGAGCCACATTTATAGATCTTGTGATTCTACAACTTTGGAAAGTAATAGTGGAGGACTAAAATCCATTTTAACTTAGCAAATCAGCTTGAAGAACCCAAATAATAGAAAAAAAGTAATTTTAAATTAAGAAAAAAATACACTTAACCGCTTGAGGCTATTTTGATAAAATGGATACATCAACTTTAACCTCTACCCTTAATCCTTTTCAGTTTTTTAAAAAGGTGAAATTGTTAGTTTTTTTAAGAATAAAATATCATTTTAGTCCTTATAGATGCAAGTTTTTTCAATTTGGTTCATATTTAATTTTTATTTTCAATTTAGTCCTTAACAGATTCAATTTCTTTTAATCAAGTCCTTATGTCTATTTATATCACGTTCTATTAAGGAAAATGATAATTCAAAAGTTCAAAATTTTATATGATGCCACTTAATGTTTGCATGGACACTAAATATAACTTATATAAGAAGATTAAGTATTTACATGGATTAAAATACCATGTATTAAATGATAAAAAAATAAAAAAATAAAATGATTATCTTATATTCCTACTTTTAAATTAAAGTTACAAAGTATATTTATAGTATCGATAGTATTATGTAAGTATCAGAGGGGATTAGATTAGATTTTAGATTTTCATATCATCAATTTTATTAACAAAGTTAAAGACAAATGGATAAAAGGGCCTAATTAAATCTAATTGAATATGTGAAAAACCAAATCAAGAATGAGAATTAAATAAATAGAAAATTAAAAAAAGTTACATATGTAAGAAATTAAAATAATGTTTTGATAGTTTCTTAAATTAGGAAATCCTTACATGAATAACTTGCTTGTAGCTTATCCCTTGTAAATTTTCTTTCCTTGAAAGAAGTATAAAATGGATTTCCAATAACCCAATAACCAGATGTGCTTTTTTCTTTTTCTCAAAACTTTTCATATTAATATAAGTTAATTATATAAGACTATTATGGGTTATGTGTAGACTGTGAGTGTGT
>JANHAO010013110.1:0-16039 GCA_026873985.1 Saraca asoca
AACCGTAAACTTGGGACAGAACATGTGAATCTAGAGAGATGGCTAGAGATCTGGAAAATTATGCAAACTCTTTACTACTCATTTTTCATGGAAATTTGTAGTTAGACGCCACATCTTAGAAGTTAAAACATAGGAAATGTTGAAATCATAGAGTAGATTCCCTATTGATATAAGCATATAATTTTGGTCTTAGTTACATTTAATCATATCCTGTTTGGTAAAGTTGGTTTTTCACATATCAATGCATTATCATAAATTAATGACTTGAAACCCCTATATTGTTCCTTGGCTTTCTTTCATTTCTTCCTTCTCTATCATGTGATTTGCAAAGTCTTAATGAGATTATGGATAAATCACTTTGTAGAACAGATGGTTCAAGTGTATGTCAGCACTTTGCTAGTTTGGATCAAACGTGGCTGAGCAAGATTCAGGCATGTGATGATACATTCTTTTTCCTATTATTTTCTATGAAGATGTCCAACTGCCAAGGAATAGGGTGTTATCTTCATGGGAGTTACCTATTTCTAGTGCCATGGCACTACAACAAAGGCAGACCTCTAGATTTTTGTGCTACTTGTTTTTTTCCAAACTGCTTCTGAAGTGAGAAATAAAATGGCGATGTTATAAGTTAAGGTTCAATTCAGTTATAAAACCTCCATGGTAAATGTTGACATCTGTGCTTGTAAAGAAAACTTCAGTATTTGAGTATAGAGACTGATGATGTATGCCAATCAGGACTATGGTGATTTATATTTTTATGCAAGCTGGTCTAACAGTTGTGCATTGACGGCTTTTTAAGCATATGAACAAAGCTTTGGCAAATAAGGACATACTAATAATGCTTGGTAAATAAGTTAGAGAATTTTAAACTTTTCAAACTCTTCACTGTACATGGGAATGGTATTTCTTTTTCAAATATCACCATTATTCTAGCATATGCTTATCTAAGTAAATGCATATACAGATATCTTTCTTTGGAATTATTACAAGATCAAATTTCAAGTCATCTTTTTATGAAATACTAATCTAGGTTCCTAGTTTGCAGTGTGGCGTTGTTGGCGAGACCAATCAAAGTGAGTTGGCAGCATTCACATCTTATGCATTGGCATTTCCTGATAACTCTCTAGCCCCTATGCTAGGAAGAGAAACTGAAGTAAAGAATGGGATCCTTATAAGATGCCATACTTATTAGCAATAGTATGCTATTTTATGCACAGGTTAAATATATTTAAGGTGACTGGCAATGCAAAAGAAGCAAGTGATACTATTACTGGAACTGCAAGCAATCTAGATATATGTGATGTTGATGACAGATAGGTATACCAAGAAGCATTATCTTAATCTCTTGGTCTTTGCTGCATTATAATTTCTTCTAATTGTTAATATTGAATTTGATTCAGGAAGAGGGTGATAAAAAGCCTACAAAAAAGGGTAAGTAAGCCAAGAAGCTAAAACTGGAGATAGAGTCACACAACATAAGAGATGTTTAGCAGGGTTTCCCGCAAGAAAAGCTCATCATGAACAAACCCCTATTGTCTTGCTTCCTTTTAATTGTCATTGGTGGAAGCGAGTCTATTTCATCAAATGACTTTCTAGATTTGTATTGAGTTAGATTTATTATCATATTTATGGATTTATTGTTACTTTGATTTGGATATTTTTTATGCATTAAATTTATCTTTAATGTTTAATTGATTTTATTATACATTACAATTGAATGGGTTTTAGATTGTATTAGATGGTATTGGATTAGATTTGTAGCATTTTTATGTGATAATCAGGTGTCAGTGACTGAAATATTCACTAAATAAAGTGGTTGCAAAAACTATTCATTGGTTAGAGATCAAATTTGGGACCAATTTTTTTTTTCAGATTTTACCATTTTGCGACCGAAATAGCAATTGAAAATTTCAGTGACCAACTTTTCCACTACTCAGCAACCGAACTATCAACAAATATTGGGTGGAAAAATTTTGCATTTTAGCAATCGAAATAGCAATAAAAAATTTTGATCATAAACAATCTAAATGGCGACCAAATTTGCAGGAGATCAGTGACCAAATTTGTCACTACATTTTTCGGTCACTAATTTTAGCCACTAAACAATTTCAATCGCTAATTGTTCTGTGACTGGGGTTTTAGCCACTCCGTTTTTCGGTCGCTGTTCAGTCGCTAAATATGTCTGCGACCGAAATTAAATTTTTAGCGATTAAAATTAATGCATTTTTCTTGTAGTGTCTTCTTTGGACCTATTTTCACTATAGTTATTGAAACTTTGTGAGACTATTGACTTGACTATCATTACATGCTTAGCGGACCACTTTTGTCATGTGTGATAGACTTTGCTATATGTGTAGGTCATCTAGCAACCGCTTGTCATTCTATTTTTCTATAATTCCTAAGAGGAGAGTTTCATTTGGCATCATCTATAGCTTTCCCAACCACATCATGTCTCAACATTCTCATTAGCACTCTTCTCATGCCTTGTTGCCCAATGAGTTATCATTGCAAAACAATTCAAGATGAATAACGTAGAGATCATATGGTAGAAGAAGCTTATAGGATTCTACTAAGCTTAAGCGTAATGCACTGGTGAAGTAGGTTCGCCAGTTGTAGAAAGAGTTGGAAGCTCTCTAGCACACTTAAACATAACCTAATCTACCTCCATCACCCCTTGGTCCTCCAAGCCTTGTCCTCACAGAGGTTAAGCTAGTCACTTCTGTACCTTTTTCTCAATTAACCCAACCTCATTGCATTTTTTAACCCCAATAGCTTTAGCCATTCCCAGCACCATCTCTATAGGAGCAAATCTCCATTCGCTCCACCCCTCTGCTAATGGCTACCTTTATCGACCCGCCTTTGAACCACCACTTCTTTCTCCCGCAAATCTCCTAAGTTCAAACTCCAATTAATTAACTTGTTCCTAATGTCTTTATTGCTTTGCCAAACATGACCAATGTCTACCACCATGTACAATATACAACTTGCATGCATGAACCTTATGACTCATTAAATCAACTATAAACCTAAGATAAACTTTCAAGAAACTGTCTTCCTGCCAAAAGGAGAACCAACATTTTCGGTGGTTGTGATGGCTACTTCTTTGCTCGCCTATTTCAAACCACTAACCTATATCGACCCATATAGTGGTACGTCAGATCTGTAAGAACATTTAGAGGTGCCTTTGGATGCCATTATGTGTCATGGATTTTCTATAACACATAAGAAAGCCACTCTACACTGGTTCACGACTTTGCCAAGATAATCAATTGATAGCTTTTGCCAACTGGTGTGGCATTTTCCACTCATTTCGTACCAATAAAGCACCAAAAAAATTATCAACAACCATAGGTAATTTCCAATAGGAAACTTGGGAAATCCTCAAGGAGTATCTTGCTAGCTTTAATGCCCTAGCATTGGTAATAAGAGACCTCAATAAGGGCGTGGTTGTGCTTTAGGTCAGATCGAGCCTTTGTGGGGCAATTCAATAAATACAAGCTGGTAAATGCATCAATGAGTTGTATCATGGAAGACATCAGAGTAGCTAAACTGATGAAGTTTCCCCTTGCAGAGGTAGTGAAAGTTCCCCCAGTCAATAAGTTAAAATTTTACGAGTTCCACTAGGATTACAGATATTAAACAGATGAGCATGTTACCCTGAAAGATGAGATAGAGGTGCTTATAAGGAGGGGCACTATTCAAAATATAAGAAATTCTACATAAAGGATAGAGAAAAGGAAAAGTGAGAGCGAGATCATTCCTCATGACTTGCTTGATTGAAAGGGAAATAGGTTGAGGTGATTACCCCTATCTTAGGGATAGTCGAAACTATAGTCAGAGGTTTTGGCAAGGGAGGAACCTTCAAAAATGCCAATAAGAGGTATCTTAGGATGGTAATGACAATAGAAGGAAAGAAAATGTAAAAGTAGTATGAGCTGATCTACTTTACAGAGCAGGATTTTGGGAACATCAATTGGGATCATGATGACCTGATGGTTTTTTTTGGCAATGCTACACAATTTTATCATCAAGAGGATACTTGTTGACCATGTTGCTAATATTTTGTATTTACATGCTGCTAATGCCTTAAAATCCCTAAAACCATGTATAAGTCTTACACAAGTATATTGATTGGTTTCACATGAGGGTAGGTTCAGGTGGAAAGAATAGTTACTCTGAGGTTACCTTTAGGAATGCAACCATTTTTGAAAAATCTAGATGCCACTTTCCTTGTTGTGGTCATTCCAAATAATGCCTACAATGCAATTATGGGAAAGCCATCTATGAATCAAGCTAGGGCCATTATCTTCACCTCTTATTTACTGATAAAGTTCTCAATAGTTAGAGGAATTGGAGAAGTACAGGTTGATCAGTGAATTGCTCATATATGTTACATAGACCTAAGAAAGCACTAGCAAAACAAAGCTAGTGATCATGAGCAAAAAAGATAATGAATGTAAAATGGTGGATTTTGCATTGCTTGATGTTCATCATGATAATCCACACTGACTAGAGCTAGATTTGGAAATGGAGGAAGTGTGGATTTTTGGGGAAGATAATGAGAGAGTAGTAAAATTTGGGGTTTAGTTAGAAGAAGTAGACCGAGACTAGTTACTGAATATTCTAAAAAACTATATCGAAGTGTTTGCTTGAACACATCAACCAAGCATAAAGCTAATGCATCAGAAAAAAGAGAAACCATGGCCTTGAATGATAGAAGGTAATAAAGGAAGACGTGGAGAGAATGCTAAATGCAAAAAACTATAGAAGGATGGAAGATGTGTGTAAACTTTATAGATCTCAACAAAGCTTACCCTAAAGACTTGTATTTGCTCCCAAATATTGATCAATTAGTAGATAGTGTAGTAGGGCTTGAAATTATTAGTTTTGGGGATGCGTTTGCAAGTTAAAACCAACTCAGAATGCACTCTAAGGATGAAGACAATATAGCATTCATAACTGATCAAGGAACTTTTTGCTACAAGGTAATGTCATTCAGTTTGAAGTATGTGGTAGCAACTTACCAAAGGATAATGAATAAGGTAATTTCGGAATAACTGGGTAGAGGTATGGAAATTTATGTCAATGATATGATAATCAAGTCAAAGAGCTTAAAATACTATTGGCTAGATCTAGAAGAGGCCTTTGAGAAAATTTTAGATGAGATTAAATCTAAAGAAATGAGTGTTTAGGTTGAAGGTAGGAAAATTCCTTGGTTTCTTGCTAAACGAGCAGGGCATAAAGGCTAACCTATCCAAATGTCAAGCTATAATTGACATGAGGAGTTGGTTGACCATAAAGAAGGTACATATGCTCAATAGGAAGATTATGGCTCTCACACGTTTCATGTCTAGGTTAGTTGATAAACATGCTTATTTCTTTAAGTTGCTTAAAAATGTAAAAAATTTTAAATAGACTAATGACTATGAAAAAAGCATTCTAAGAGCTAAAAAAGTACCTAGCTACACCACTCATACTTACTCAACCAAAGCTAGGAGAAACACTATACATATACCTAGCAGCAACCACAAAAGCAGTAAGCTCAGTGCTTATCTGGGAAGTTGAAAGAGAAAAAAAATTAAGGTACTTCACAAGTCCTGCACTACACAAAGCTGAAACAAGGTACCAAAAAATAGAGAAGTTAGCCTTCACTTTGCTATTGACAAACAAGAAGTTTAAACCAAACTTTCAAAGCCACCAAATTGTTGTTCGAATAAATGCTTTGATTCGGTAAATTCTGTAAAAGCTCGATCTGGTAGGTTGGTTAATAGTGTGGGTAGTAGAGTTGTCAAAATTTGGACTCATTTATGAAGCAAGGAAGGTGGTAAAGGCCTAAGCACTGGCAAACTTTGTAGTAGAATTAGCAAAAATAGAAGAAGCCAAGGTAGGAAACTAGACATAGATGTTATACATAAAGGGTTTGTTGAACAAAAAAAGTAGTAGGGTAGGGGTGATTTTAGAAAGACTTAGTTTTGGAATACTCATAGAAATTTGACTTCAAAGTAACAAGCAACTAGGCAGAATATGAAGCATTGATAACTGCATTAAAGTCAGCAAAAGAGGTGGGAGCATAACCACTGAAGGTCAAGAATGATTCTTAACTAGTAATTGCCCAAGTCAGGAGAGACTACAAGATAAAAGAGTTGACACTAGCAAGATATGTAGACATAGTAAGGAACTTACTGAAAGGATTCAATTTCAAGCTGGCAAGAATCCCCAAAGATGAAAATGATTATGCAAATGCACAGGCCAAGTTACCTAATGCCAAAATAGTGGTAAACAACAAAACTGTGGTACAGGAAACATTGCAGTCCCCTTGCTCAGACAAAGTAATGTGGTGGAACAAGAAAAATCACGATTAACTCCAATCATGGCATTCCTAGAAAAAGGACAGTTACCAGAAGATAGGAAAGAAGCTAAAAAGGTAGAGTGAAGAGCAGCATATTTTTCATAGAGGGGGACAACTACATAAGAAAGGTTTTGCCTTCCCATCATTAAGATGCCTCAGTCTAGTAAAGCAAATTAATTTCTAAGGGAAATTCGTGAAGGTATTTGTGAGAGCCATATGGTTGGAGTAATAATTGCATTAAAGGCTATTTAGTTAGGGTACTTATGGCCTAAAATAAAAAAAGAAACCTTAGAGCTTGTGCATAGGTGTGAAAAATGCCAGAAATTTTTAAATGTTCAAAGGTAACCTATAGTAGAGCAATATCCATCTCCACTCCTTGGCAGTTTGACTAATGGAGAATAAAGCTACTAGGGCCATTCCTAATCACTCCATGTTAATTAAAGTATATAAAGGTAATGGTTGATTACTTCACTAAATGGATAGAGATGGAACCCTTCGCAACCATAACCTTAAATAATGTACAAAATTTCATTTGGAAAAACAACATTTGTAGGTAAAATTTTCTACAAAATATAAACTCTAGCATAGGGAAATTGCTAACAACTACTTTCAGTTATAGCATCCCCATAACAATCATTTCTAATAATGGAAAGCAATTTGCCAGCAATGACTTTCAAAATTTTTGTCAAAGTTATATTCACAACTACACTTCTATTATGAAAACATGAATCTCATATATCTTTAAATAAAGGTTAGGCATTAGAAAAGGTTTACGTTTGTGGAGCACCATCAATCAAATGGGCAAGCTAAGCTGGAAAATAGGATCATCTTGAATAGGCTAAGAAAAAAGCTAGATGAAGTGAAAGGAAAATGGGTTGAGGAACTACCGAGCTATCTGTGGTCATATAGAACCATCGTTCACTCCACCACTGGTGAAACTCCTTTCATGCTTGTGTATGGAAGTGAGGCCATACTTTGAGTTAAGCTTAAACAGTACGCCAATCGAAGAGAGTAGTACAAGCAACAAGGAAATGAAGAAAAGAGAAGGGAAACGCAAGACATGTTGATATAAACAAGGAAGATGGCTCAATTTTGAAATAAATATTATAAGGTAAAATTTGCTAGGATTACAAACAAAAAAGTAAAAAGCAAGAAATTTGTGAATGGAGACCTAGTCCTTCGATAAGCAGATGGACGATGCAAGGTGCAAGCAAAATGAAAGTTAGCAAAACATGAAAGGGATCGTTCAAAATACAAGAAATCCTTTTCAATGACACTTATTGCTTGGAGACCATTCAAGGAAGCCCTTTCCCCAAATATAGAATGTGATGCATCTGAAGTCATATCATGTATACATTTAAATGCTGCTAGCTTTAAATCATGTAGCCAGATCAAAACAAAATGAAAGTGGAAAATCACCACATATATAAATCTCCATAAAAGATTGAGTAGACCCTTTGGCACTAATAAAAGATCGAGCAAACCCCTCGGCACTAATAAAAGCCTGAGTAGATCCCTTGGCACTAATAAAAGACCAAGTAAAACCTTCAGTACTAATAAAAGACTGAGTAAACCATTTGGCACTAATAAAAGCTAGAGTAGATCCCTTAGCACTAATAAAAGATCGACCAAACCTCTCAGCACTAATAAAAGCCTGAGCAGATCTTTCAGCACTAATAAAAGATCGACTAGACCTCTCAACACTAATAAAAGCTTGAGCACATCCCTTAGCATAAATAAAAGACTAAGTAGGCCCCCTAGTATTAATAAAAAGTTAAGTAAACCCCTTAGCAAATTCTTGCAAAATGAAAGCTATTAAGTTCTTCTTTTGTGTTCTTGAAGAATATTAAAGATCTTTGTGAGATCCATTTGATTTGTTTGTTTCTAGCTGCTAAGGTGAGTAATCCATACTTTCCTTATGAATTATGATGTGTTCCTGCTATGATTCATTGGTTTGTTGGTGCAAATGAATGAGATAAGTTTTTGGTGATTGTGTAGCCAAATTTGAGGTTAAATAGATCTATTGAGATATTGTTTGGTTTGTTATGGAAATAGCTAAGTTATAAGCTTATTTAAACTTTCAAAACATGTTAAAATAAGGATTTACAATGGAAAGTTGAACATAAAGTTTTTTCCTTGTTTTTCTATTGTTTTCATGTAAAACTTGCTTGTGTGAATCGAATCATAGCTTTTTGAACTAAACTCGCGATCATGCTCACAAAAGTCCACAACTTTTGTTCTTATGATTTGACTCAAATTTTGAACTAAATTTGCACGATTCAAATTGATATTTCCTACTTTGTTTTTTGATTTTGATCGCAATTTGGAGCGTGTTTAAATTTGGAGTTCTTGAATGTTTTCAGAAATTGGCAAGCAAACTCATATTTTCAACTGAATTTCCTTGATTCTGCTTGAATTTCTTCAATGATTATGATTATGATTCTACTTGAATTTCACCGTTGATTCTAATTGCACCTCCAGAATTTTTCCACTCTTTTTAGTTCACACTTCTTTCTTTCTAAAAACTCTCTTGAATTCATTGAGTCTAAACTTAATTGAAATGTAATTAAACTGAATATAGTGGATAAAAAGTCTTAAATTAGTAACTTCAAAGTTAATATTGAACAACCTAGTAATTGTTTATATGTAAAGGTTATGTAAGTAATATAAATAGCTATAAAAAAATAGTAAGACTGAGAATATGTGATTGTAACGATAATCAAATGTTATATACATGTTGATATTATGAAACAAACATGGTATTTGTTATGTTAACATGACAATGAATATGTTTGGTTATAATGTGATGGAATGAGGTCCATATAATTAAAGAATGTTGTTTGTTGGAAAATTCCTTAAGAGCTGGCATGTGATATATGATGACTATGATGGGTGATATACAATGATAACGATATGAGATACATGAGGATGATAATACATGAATGAATGATATCATAATAGTGTGATGAGAAATAAGTGATTGTGATGTTGATAGAAAATGAAGCACATGATATGACAATGGTGAGAAATGATGTTATTGAGATACTTGAAAATTCCCCATGAAACATGGGATGACAAGTGATGAATGATTGTGATTGTCAAAATGCAATTACTATGAATGGAATTATGGTATAAAGTTTAATAATGTGCATGAGATATTGAAAAGTATTTGATGATATGATGATATGATTACCATTGAAATTACAGATACTATAAGTGATTAAATGATGAAAAACTTATGCATAGCAAGGAATGATACACAATATTATGAATGATGATGAAATATGTTAATATGAAATTGATGAAATATCTATTATGAGAATGGAATGATTGAATATCTGAAAGCTCTTTGAGGCTTGATATGAGAATGATGGGATATGGTAGGAAATAATGAATTAGATCTTGAATCTATGTGTGCCAAATGGCGAAGGGGCATAAGACAGGTGTCGAAAGGAAAAAACTAGGTTTATGCGGGTTATGGCTGGATTGGAGTAACAAGGAGGTTTACATTGCTTTTCTTTATTATGTTTGTTCAAAAAGTAATTAGGATTTGTGTTCGGGAAAAAGTCAAAATAGGCTAGAGAGAGTTTAGATAAAACACAAGTAATATAATTAAATAAATAAGATTGCTAAAAATTACATTGAAATATTTGACCCTACTCCTTTATTAATATAAAGTCTATATAAGAGATAGAGTTCGAATAAAGCTTAATAACTTATTGGCTTATCTAAACTTATAACTTATCTATAGTATTATAGTCTATCTAAATAATCTAATGACTTATTAGTTATATATTCTACCTCTACTTCCTAACACTCCCCCTCAAGCTGAAACTTCCAAAGTTTAAGCTTGTTACATTAATTTTGAACTTTCAAAAATAAAATATAATAAAAAAAACTATAAAGAAAACTTAACAAACTTCAAACTACATGAACAACTTGCAACAAACACAGCATGCAGACAACTTCTCTTGAACTAAACACTCACAAACCCCAAAAATAATGCCAAATACTGGGTAGATACAACTTTTACAAGTCTTTAGCCAACTATCCGTGGTTACTCGCTCGACTTTTTTCTAGTTGTTCTCCTCAGCACAAGGTACAAATGACACAGCTTCTAGAAATCTTCTACTAGCATCCCCTGAGTTGCTCCCTGAACTTCCTAACTGGTCTTCAAAATCACCAACATCTATGGTTGGAATTATGTCAAACCACCAATACTATCATAAACCATATTACTCCTAAGTTGTATTCATTGAAGCCAATTCCAAGACATTAAAACAAGTTACATAACCAAATTAATGGCCCAAACCAATTCATATTTGAGAATAACCTCACCAAATAGACTTATGCAAACACAAGCCATGCCAAACAGTGCTCCAGGCAACAAAATTTGCCAAATAGTCCTCCAAATCACATAAAGGCACCAATAATCCTTCAAATCACATGAAGGCACCAACATTTGCTAAACAGTCCTCCAAATCACACGAAGGTACCAAAATTTGCTAAACAGTGTTCTAAGTCACATGAAACATTAAAATTCATCAAGCACATAACAACACAACTTTACCCACATCAAAGTTGCAAGACCCAAAGCAATACTCAACACCTTTCTGACACTGAAATGGTTGCTGCTAGAACATTGTTGGAAAAGCTACTTCTTATAGCATCTCACCAAATCCATCTCTACCGACTCAAAATAGAACACTAGTGGACTAAAGAATAAATACAGTAAACTATAAAGAAATCATGAAAATTAGAGCAAAAGTTAATCCCATACCACTTGAGCACTAACACTATTTTGGTTTAGATTCTCACATTTGGACTTAGCACTAACTCACCTAACTCAGAAGTAACATGACTAGACTTGACCATAACTCATCTTGACTAAATAATAACTTAGTGTTGACTTATTGTGACTTAATGATAATTCATTAATGACTTGTTTTACTCAGTACCAACTTATCTTATCCTTGATTTTCATTAGAAATCCTTAAGTCTCTATCCTACTACACTTATTTCACCAAATTGCATCAAATAGCCAATGAGTCTAGATGTAATTCATCCAAAATCACTTAATCACAATTTAAGAAAGATTCAGCCAAAATCAATAGAAAAGATGCTTAAACCAAAAAATAGTAATCAAAGTTTGATTCAGACCTTCAATGGATCTCTGGTCACTGTAGTCCACTGTTAACTACTATATTTATTGGAAAACCCATTGTTTGTTTGTTTTTTTTAATAAGTAATAACCCAAACAAATAATCATCAAAACTAAATAAATATTTTTTTCTTCCTTTCTTTCATCAAAATTGAATTAACAAAAATAATAAAAATTAAATATACCTAAAAATCTACTAGAATAGCAGCTCAAATCTTTTTTTCTCGAAATCAAATAACTCACAATAATAAAATAGAAATCAACCTAAATTTTTACTAAAAATACACCAACAAATTAACTCCATTTTAGATTGCTAGAAGCTGTATAACCTATAAGGCCTTAAGGTGAATAATGCCACTCTAATACCATATTAAGAAAATGATTAGGGTTTGTGTTGGGAAAAAAGTAGAGAGAGGCTAGAGAGAGTTTGAAGAAACATAAATAATATAATTGAATAAATATTACTACTGAAGATTACATTGAAAGATTTAACCCTACTCTTCTATTTATATATAGTCTATATAAGAGGTAGAGTTATAATAAAACTTAATAATTTATTGGCTTATCTAAGCCTATGACTTATCTTTAGTATTATAGTCTATCTAAATAAACTAATGACTTATTAGTCATATATTCTATGTCTACTTCCTAACAATGTTGTTTATTGGAATTATTATTCAAATACATTGAAATGTGATAAAATATAACTTAAATATGTGACTTGGTTATTGACAACTTGAAGCTATGTGAATAATATGATTTATAACTGTTACTCTAAGAAATTCTAAAGGAAGATTTAATATGGTAAGACAATGTGATATAAACTCATGTCATGATTGAGTCAAGTGAAATGCTAGAAAATAATATAGTACTGTAACCTAAATATATAATTATTAATGAGAATGGCTTGTGGCCATGACAAAATCATGGTTCTTTATAGTGTGACAATTTAAAATTTATTGTGATATTACTCAGAGGTTGATCCCTTGGGTCTTTATGATATGTTGGTTAATTTTGGTATGAGTTATGATTTTTGAAGACTTGATGTTTATGTGTTTAATTAAATGTTAATGAATTTATAAGTTAGGTATGGATTTATCTCACTGAGCCCTAAACTCACTCTTCTGAGAATTATTTTTCAGATTCTCAAGAAATTGTTGTTAACCTACCTTTGAAAAGTAAGGATGGGCGATAACTTCATAGAAGTTGTTATTGATGTAAATACCACCAAATAGAGAGTCTTTAGGAGAGTGTATATGTTAATCACTTGTTGAAGGTTTGCTGTATGAGAGTTTAAATAGGCATGCATCATGTTTGGGTAGTTTTATGCCTCTATACATTATCAAAATATCTTTATATATCAATGTTTCTCTTTTTATCTATAAGTTTACCCTATTAACCATTTGAGTTTAAGTATATGAATGGAAAATATTAAATCAAGCATGAGTAGAAATGAATAATAAAGATGGATTAAAGGCTGGTAATTATCAATTTGGAATTGATATTCACACCAATCATGACCAGAAGTTTGGTTTGTTAGATATTTATGGATATTTATTGTTAACTAAGGATTTATTTTTTGATCCTTTTCAATGTTAATCATGTTTATGAGTTTTGGCTTTAAAGGGGGAGTATTATGCATTTTGGGATTTGTGTGCTGCATGCCAATAGGGGAGGATTACTATCTTAAGGGAAGCCTTGATTGATCTTTCTTGTTGAAATATGCTATTAGCTTTGAATGTATGTTTGATCCCTTTTTAATTGTTATCCTTAGCCCTTATTTTATAAATTTGAGCAAATTATATTTTGATGACAATAAACAATTTTGGTTAAGTTAATTTGGTTTAATTTAAGTGGATCTTTCATGGATGGCCTTGGAATTCTGATTGAATACATAGATTAGGCAGATTAGGCCTTATTTAGAATATTTTGTAAAGGTTTAGATTTATTAGAGTTAACTCAAATTTTGGAAATTTATTTTGGAAGTTTTTCCTCTTGTTTTAATCAAAAAGTTTTTGAAAAATTATACTAAAAACATTCAAATATCTTACTAAATATTTTCTCATATTTATTTAGATTACAATTGAGGTTTTAAATTGTTTTTGTAAGGTTTAAAATGGTTTAAATTGATTTTGAAATGAATTTACAAATGTTATTTTTCACTCTCCAGGCCTGTAATTTGAATTAGACATTTTAAACTAATTTCATGATTATGATTGTGAAAAGAGGACAAGTATTCTCACCTTGCAATTTGAATCAAGATTTTACAGTAGTCTCTTGTGATTTTAGTGGCAAGCTTATCAAGACTAACCAAATGTTTGCACATGTTGGTGATTCGAATCAAAATGTTAATAATTTCCTACGATTCAAATCAAAGTTTGCTAAAATCTATTTTTTTGATTTTAATCGCGATTTTGATTGCATGAATTCTTGAACTTATTAAAGGTTTGCACTTTTTGGCTAGTAGACTCGAGTTTTACTCTATATTTTTGCTATTCAAATTGATGCATTTAGATTTGAATATCATGATTCTAATTGTAATTTTAATCAAAATTTGAATTTTGAATTTGTAATCATGATCACATATTCAAATTTTACATATAACAGCTAGTTTTTCATTGTGCATTTTCACTTACTATACATACCTACTCTACCCATTTTCTCAGTATAAAAACCTAACTCTTTAGAGGTAGGTACTATCAAATTCATCTATTTTTCAATTCTTTATTTCATCTCTTACATTTGAGATAAATTCATTTGTAATCTAATCCTTTAGAGCTTCATTTTTTGTATCTTGAATTGTTAAGATCTTGCCATTTCTCTTATATTCAATTAAAATACTACTGGGTTTCCTAGGGGTGGCCTTACCTGGGGTAGAAGAGTGGTTGAACTTTTTCTTTTTGTTCTTTGAGTGAGGATCTCAAAGGGGTTGTGGGTTGCGGTTGAGCAATTGTTACATTCGACTTCTTTAAGTGCCAATTCAAACTTGGAGTTTTTCTATTATAATGGATTCGAGCTTGGTTGAGAGTTTGAAAGTGGATGTACACTTTTAAAACAATTTTTTAAAGGGAACCACTATAAATTAATGTTTGAATCTCTCTATCCTTACTATTTTACTTTCTATACTATATTTTATTTAGATTCATTATTATTCATAATCTTGTTGAATAGTTGATATTGTGTTTTTTGGTATTTCTAAATTCTTTGTGACTATACATTTCTTATTTCCAAGACAATTTATGATTTTTGATAAAATTTAAAATGAATTTACAGAAAATTATTTTAAAATTATAAAATCCTAAAAATAATTCAACCCACCTGAGTGGAATCCATAGCTACAAACAACCATAAAGAGCAAAAGAGAAAATATCCAAGATGCTCGTGATCATGATAAAGCTCAACTTTTGTCTACTATATTACAATTATGGCCACAGTATGTACAAAGGAGCACATGTATATATCTTTGGTGACCTAGCTTTATATTGTCATTAATAAGATGACAGTTACAGATTTCACATGTATATATCTTTATCTTCTTCAAAAATATAATTTGATTGGATAGTCATCTACTCCACATGTGATTTTATAACTTTATATGAAAACTTAAATTTGTCTAGATGCCTATTTTTTTTGTTATAAGGATCCAAATGATTTATTGCTAGCTATTAGAATGAGGGCATGAAGTGGGTCCAATAGATATCTGGGAACTATTTTTTTAGAATCTCTATTCAACTATCATATGGTGGCTATTTTGAGATTGTAAGTGTCAAGTGAAGGAATAAAATTAATATGATAACCATAAATTAAATGTTATCTGTCATAAGGTGTAGATAATCCTATAGCATGCATACTATGTTATTGGATATATAATAAATAGATATAGGGATTTAGGAATACCTGATACCATGCTATAATCCTTGATCCTTGTCAATGTTGCACAAGAAACAAATACAGAAAACAAGTTGTTAGTTAGGAGAGAGAACTCCTCTCTTGACCTATTATACAGAGCAAAAGGTGTTACATTAATGGGGCTATAACACAGTGTATATAGGTAGAGAGTAGGGACCTCTCCTTGTATCAGTAGGATTGGTTAACCTAACCCATCATAGGTTAACCTACACAAGGCCTAATAACATAAGGGTCCACAATAGCTAATTAGCCCACCAAAAAATGATCACATAATTGAGCTTCAAATCAAGTCTCACATTATTATTATTATTATTATTATTATTATTAGTAGTAGTAGTAGTAGTAGTAGTAGTAGTAGTAGTAGTAGTAGTAGTAGTAGTAATCTAGGTTTTATTAAAATTGTCACTGATATATGTTAGTCCATAAAAAATATTCCAACAATCTCCCTGTTAGTCCATAAAAAATATTCCAACAATCTCCCACTTAGACAACATATATCAGGTTTTTGAAAAAAAAACTCCAGATTAATAATCATGAAATGTGGTTATAAAATTATTAAATGTGAGACAAGCAATATTAGCTATAATCAAACCTTAAGTCCAAAATGAGATTATAAGCAC
>JANHAO010013111.1:0-16026 GCA_026873985.1 Saraca asoca
GCAGGAATAAAAGAATAATTAAGGGTCAAAATGTATAGTTAGGCTTGTAGGAGGTCTCCTACGGGCGATCTTCTACGCCGGTCACAGACCTGGGAATTGGGTCGTGACAAAAGAATTCAATGACTCTTGGACTTTTTGGAGATAATTGGTCATTTTTGACCCTCGGGTTGGGTATTCACCCATTACGTGGTAGACAACGAGTTATGAATCACTGAAGATCCTTAGTCTTTCAACTCGTACCTCTTTGGCTAATTGCAACCCAACCAATAATGCTTCGTACTTGTCCTCATTGTTGATAGCTTGGAAACCAAACCTCAAAGCGCAGAGGATTTTATGTCCCTCTGGGCTAATAAGGAGTACTCTTGCTCCGGCCTTTTGATTGTTCGATGACTTGTCCATGTACAATTCCTACCACAGGGCTTCTGAAGTTTTTGCCTCTTCTTGCATAGGCCCCATGAATTCTATAATGAAGTCGGCCAGAGCCTGTCCCTTGATCGTTGGTTTGGGCTTGTACTCAATATCGAACTGGGCAAGCTCAATTGCCCGTTTGAGTAATTGACCTGAAGCATCTGTCTTTTACAAGACCTATCTAAGTGGAAACTAGGTGAGGACCTTTATGCTGCGGGCTTGGAAGTAGGGTTACAACTTCCTTAATATGGTGACCAGGCAGTAGGTGAATTTTTCCACTGGCGAGTACCTCGTCTCAGTATCTAGCAATTGCTTGCTCACATAATAAATAGAGAGCTGAGCTCCTCCCTCTTCCCGCATTAAGGCCGTATTGAGGGTGTGTTGCGACACTCCCAAGTATACGATCAGCTTCTTGTCCTCTTTCGACTTAGATAAGAGTGGAGCTCATTCAAGATACTGTTTGAGTTCTTAGAAGGTGACCTTAAATTCTTATGTTCATTCAAACTTCTTTGCCTTTTTCAGGATATTGAAGAAGGAAACACATTTGTCCATTGCCTTCGAGATAAACTTGCTGAGCGTTGTGACTTGGTAGTTCAAGCTCTACATATCTTTGGCTCCAATGGGGGATCTTATGTCGAGGAGAGATTTAATCTTTTTTGGATTTGCTTTGATCCCTCTGCTATTTACCATGAAGCTGAGGAACTTTCCTGAGGCAACTCCAAATGCGCATTTAAGTAGGTTTAATTTCATATGGCACCTCCTCAGAATCTAGAACATTTCGTCCAGGTTACCCATCGTTTTGTTGATCTATTCTCGAAACATCAGGTTCACTAATTGCTAATAAGTTGCTCCCACATTTTTTAGCTCGAAGGTATTACCTTGTAGTAATATAGCCCTCAATTAGTGATAAATGAGGTGTGCTCTTCATCCTATGTGGTAATGGGATTTGATTATATCCCAAGTAGGCATCCATGAAGCTGAGGAGTTCATGTCCCACTATTGTGTCTACAAGTTGATCAATCCTCGACAAGGGAAAGTTATCTTTTGGGCATGCCTTGTTCAGGTTGGTGAAGTCTATGCATGTCTTCCACTTTTCATTTTTCTTTTTAATGAGGACAGGGTTAGCAACCTAAGTGGGGTAGTGGGCCTCTAAAATAAACTTGTTCACTAACAGCTTATCCACCTCTTCCTTTAGTACGACATAGCACTCGACCTCTTTTGACAAACTGGCTTGTACTAGGGGTCGATATTGAGCCTGTGCGTCATAACCCTGAGGTCAATGCCTACCATATCTTCATAGTTCTAGGCAAAGACATCCAGATTGGCCTTGAGAAATTTAGCTAACTGCACTTTTGTGTTGGATGGCAAGCTCCTCCCTAACTTAAGGCATCTCTTTGTATCTGCTTCACTGACCTTCACTTCCTTGAGCTCTTTAATAGAACCAGTAGCTTGTTCAATGTCTACCTCATAGGGGGTCAAGGTCGTAGCTGACCCCCTTGATGCTTATAGCTTGGGGCTATCCTTTAGGTACCATGTGTACCTTCTTTGCTTATGTTCCAAGATTGACTGCATCCTTGTAGCAGTACCAGGCGATTTGTTGCTCCCCCTGCATGCATCCAATTCCATTTAGGGCTAGGAATTTAATAGTAAGTGTCCTAGTACACACGACCACGTCTAGGTCATTCATAGCGAATCGGCCTAGCACCACATTGTAAGTTGAAGATCAATTTATAATAAGAAAATCTACCATAATCGTTGCTTAGTAATCTAGATCTCCTAAAGTGAGCGGTAGTCTAATCTGACCCACTGTATTATTCCATCTCCTGTGAAGCCGTAGAGGGGTTCATGGGAAGGATTCAACTACCTCATGCTTATACCCAACTAATCGAAACATCCTTTATATATTACGTTGATGGAGCTACCAGCATTAACCATTATTCTCCTCACATCAGTGTTGCCAATCTTGGCGCAGATGACTATCGCATCATTGTGAGGGGCATGGACTTCTCGTGTATATTCTTTCATAAACGTGATGCTTTCCAAGGTTACTCTAGCTTTCTTGGTGAGTCTTTTGCATTCCATATGACTCGCAAGCAGGACATGGCCTGTCGCCTGCACATAATGGTCACACAATCTATTCAAGGTGCCAATGATGTGAGGTCCACCATGAATAGTAAAAATGGTCCTCACTGAAGGTGTTTCCTTGTGTTCTGGGGTTTTTTGTTGCTGACATTGCCCTGGTTATTAAGGACACGAGGGTCACTATCCTGAGGGTCTCACCACATAATCCCTTAGGCAACCTCTCTTGATGAGGTCCTCGATGACATCTTTTAGTGCCCAGTAGTCCGAGGTGTTGTGCCCAACTTTGTTATGGTAGGCACAAAACTTGCTTTGGTCTTTTCTTCTAAGGGTGGCTTTTATGGGTCTAGGTCTCCTAAAGTCTTTATTGTCCCTCTCGATCATGAAGATCCTATCAGGAGTGTTTGACAGGATAGTGTAACTGTCATAGGGACCTTGACATTGTGGCTGCCCATTTCTAGCCTTTTTAGTGACCTAACCTCTAGAGTCGTCCTTTTGGCTCTCCCTACTGCTCTCGCTACCAGCTTTCTTTTTGCCCTGATTAGAGCCACTCGTCTCTTCCTTTCAATTGGGTTTCTTCAAGCCAAAGGTTTCTTCTCATCGAATCTCTTTGGTGGCACATTTGTAGAACTCACCCAAACTTTTCACTGAAGACTTATATATATCCTTATATAGTTTCCCATCCTTGTGAAGTTCGGGTGAGGTAGCTGTGAGGACACTTTCGTCTGACGAGTTCTCCACATTGCTGACCTCATGTTGGAATCGGGTGATATAGTCTTTAAGCGATTCATCCTTCTGTTGGAAGATTGTCGCTAAGTGGCAAGATGGGGTGAGTTGCCTTTTTAATGCCTTATATTGGTTAAGGAATCTTGTTTGGCATTCCTCCTAACTACGAATGTTGCGAGCTAGGAGACTTCTGAACCAGGTTTGCGGTATCTCTCCGAGAGTGGCAAGGAAGACTTGACATTTCACCAATGAGCTGGAGGTCTGGAAGTCCATCTGGACATCGAATGTGTCCAAATGGCTATATGGATCGCTGTCTCCATTATATAGTAGGATATTCAAGATCTTAAACCTACAAGGAAGGGGTTCTGTTTCAATTTCCTTGGTGAACAGTATTTTTTCCTCATAAGAGTCTTGGCTGCTCTAGGCCACAGGTCTTTTTCTAGCTGCTTCACCCTCTGAAGTAACTCTTCAATGACAGGGTCCTGAGCCTTGGACCGGTGACTGGTGATCTGTTGGCTCCTTTTATCTTGATGATTGCAAGAATGGCAATCTGAAGTTGTACACCTCCGACTGTTTTCATGGCTATGTGAGTGGCGGTCCGTCCTATGCTCATGGTTCATCTCATTGGAGCTTTCTTCTTGGCTCAAGCTTTCACGCTACTAATCATCTTTTTCGTCCTTGTGAACCCTATGAACTTCTGACCTTAGTCACGAGTTTGATAAATGAATGGAGCTGGTACATTGGCGCTCTCCTCTAACGGGCTCTTCTTGTTGAGGCCCTAGTTGTTGGGGTCTTCCTTTTGGCACAATGACTCCCACTTGTCTTTGCATGCCCTGGGCTTATACCTGGGCTAGATTTCTAACCATGTCTACCAACTCCTTCATTGTATTCTCAAGAGCTTCTTGGTATTGGTACCAAGTCTGGGCTCTGTTACCTTCAAAGGTTGCAGGTTGGTGTGGATTAGGAGGTGCCATACTAATTACAGCACCTATTATAGGGGCAGCAGAATCCTGTTAAGACTATGATTAACCCTCAAGCTAGCCAGTGGTGGCTTCTATGCTTCTGGTGGCTTTTTCTCTCACCATTGTAGTTACAACAGTATGTCCAGGATGAAAAGGATGCAGTGGGGACCCTCCTTCTAGAGCCAAAATATTGACTGTAAAATTCGATCAATAGATGTAAGTCCAGTATTATCCTAAACTACAAGTTGAGAGTGTGAGCTAATGGGAAAGAAAGAAGGAGAAGAAGAAGGAAAATAATAAACACTAGAAGCTTTTATCATGGTTTGGCTAAAGCCAATTGGCCCCTACGTCTACGATGAGTTGTATAAAATCTGCTTAATGGTTTTGTCTGTGAGACACAATAGAGATACAATGCTAAGTTACTATTCCAGCAAAGTGTCTGCATGCAGTCTATTTTTCTTCTTATATTTTATAGAGTCCCCCTATTTATAGGAGAAGGGAGGGTTACAAATGTAATTTGATAAGTAACAAAATGATTATTTTCACTGCATCGGGCAATAAATGCTTGGCATCTGATAATAAATGCTAGGCAAATCATTGTTGAATTGTTAGGGGTTGATATGTCGGTTCCAGAGGCTGAGCTGTCAGTTGGGAATATGTGCCCTTAGTTGATGACTAGACTTCCGTACTTATGCTCAACTTGCTACCTTAGCGACCTGGGCCTATATTGGGTAACCTGCTCGTCATGGACTGGTCTCGTTGCTGGATCGATCTGGAATGAGTCTACTGAAGGATGGCCTGGATGCTGTGTTTCAGTCAGTGAGCTGGGCCCTTTCTAACGAGCTGGGTTCTCGCTTCGTCCTTGGCCTACGCCTTAAGTTCTCTTTTAACGAGCTGATACCTCGATAAGCGACCTCGTCCGTCAGGTGATTTAAGTTTCCCTGTAGCTGGACTCGGCTTCTTATTGGACCTTGGCCGGCCTGTTTTGCACAATTCGGAAAACAACTATAACATATAATAATAATTTAAAGTTTAGAATTATTTATAATTAAATTTTAATTATTAATTGATGTTAAATTTAACTAATAAAGTTTTATATATTCATTAAATTATATATTAACATTTTATTTTTATTGACTTGTTATTTTTAATTTATCAAGATTTATTTATTAATTTTTAGCTATCATGTAAGAAAATTACTTTCATTATTTTCTTTAGAAGAAGAAAAAAAATATATTAAAAATATTAATTTTTTTTCTTGAAATCATTAATAGAAAACAATAAAATAATTAAAAAATAAATATCAACAGGATTCTATATTATTCTATTAATTATATTTAATATAAATTGATAATAAAAATTTAATTATAAATTATTTAAAATTTTATAATATAATTATATAAAATTAAATTATAAATTCAATAAAACTATGACATCTAAAGCTTTTGTTAACTCGGATAACCTATGAACATTGCAAAAGACAGAAAGTAACTGAAAAAAAAAAGTCCGAGTCTCAAGGACGTGGTTTAGATTACTATAATGTCCCTAAACTCTTTTTATTTTTAACATCCAAAGTGGATTATTTGTGCAAAAAAAAATAAAAAATTGAAGGATGCTAGAGATTAACAATCCCCTATTTTAAATATAAAAATATGATCAAATATATTCTGAAAAAAAATATTTAATGAGAAATCATCATATATTCCAATATAATATCAATGATTTCTATATCTATAAAAATATAAATATATATAGATGATTATAATTAAAAAAAAGATATATCTCATTCTCTACATTATACTATTAGGTTTAAAAATATGTTTACATTATACTATTAGGTTTAAAAATATATTTAGTCATATTTTATATTTAAAATATAATCATAATTCTATAATAGAAAATTAAGATGTGCATTTAAAAAATGTTAAAAAATAAAAAAAAACTAAATTTTTTCTAAAATTGCAGAAATATAGTGTTATTATAAAAACATGTTTGATTATAATATGAACCAATCAATGATTATAATAACAAAAAAGATATATCTCATTGATTGCTCATAATATAAATTACACTAATATAATATTAATTTACAGAATCTTAAACTTTTATAAATTTAAATAAAATTTATTAAATTTTTCTATTTTATAATTATGATGATATTTTGAATATAAATTTTAATCAAATAATATATAATTTAAAGCATCATAATCTCATTCAAAAAAATATTCTACCCAAATCAAATATTGTTAATTTTGGTAAAGATATAAATTATAACAATATGATATTATTAAATAAAAAATCTTAAAATTTTTACAATATCACATCAAAAACATATAATATGAGGAAATAAATTATTATAAATTGCAATAATGTAATATTTTATTTAAAAACATATTTAACCATATTAATTTTTTATATAAATTACAAATCAAAGATTATAATAAAAAAATGGGGTATATCTCATTGTGACAATATAATATTACATTTAAAAGCATATTTAATCATATTCTATACTTAATATATAAATATAAATCTAAAATAAAAATTTAATAATAAAATTTTATTTTAAATTTTAAAAAATGTTAAAAATAAAAAATATATTAAAATTTTAAAGATGAACTCTTTTTTTTTTATATTGAAAATTTTCATTAATAGGTGTCTCTTTGACGTCATCTTTTAAAAATTCTTTATTAAAGTTGTTTACAAAGGAGTTTTTGATATGACTCTGTTCACAATAGTTTTCAAATCACTTAAAGAAAGGTAGATGCAGTTATAGCTTTTCTATTGTTTGATAATGCAATATTTATAATCTTCTAGAAGTTCTTTAGAAAATGTTAAAAAATATTATTTTTTTCTATATTTTCTTCAAATAAAAATTCTTGATTAAGGAATTCTTGTTTAGTATGAATTCTCTTTTGTCATTTCAATTTGTTTTTGAACATATGGCAACATGTCTGAATGGATAAAGGAAGAAGGTTTTGTTTCAAGATCAATTCAGAGCTCCCTGAGAAGCTTCACCCCCTTGGTATCAAAGCCTTGTGGTGAGGAGAAAGGTCCTTGGGTCATTGTAGCCTAGTCGTTGTTTTGTGAATAATAGTTCACTATAGCGAGAATAGTTGGTTATTGTAGTAGAGGATTTCAATACCTGAAGTTAGTACACTGTGCGTTGATACAACTATAACAGGTTGAGTCATAGTGTTAAGAGTCGTAGTTGTTAGCCCGTTGTTGATGTCCAAGGAAAGGCGAGTGTTAGGGCGAGGTTTCTACGGTGGTAAATGGTCCTATATAGGATCAGAAAGCCTGGGTAAAAGAAAAAATTAAAACTAGAGTAATCAATAATTCTTCTTAGAAATTAGTGTTCATAAAACAGTAATCATAGTCCATTTGCTTAGGAAACTTTCCTCTAAACACATGGAACTAATGCTATCTATATCTAAACAAAGTTCTAGTCAAGAAAATGATAAAATAAATTAAAATATTATAAATAGTTAGGAATTACTTATTTCAGAAGTAGAATAAAAATTTAAAAATTGGAACTTGCCAAAAGTTCCAAGTCAAAAAATTTATAAATCAGATACTTTTGACTTCTTTCATGATTCCATTATCATTACTTGTGAACAAAATTTAAGCATTAATAAAACATTTCATTCAATATCTTTACTTTCTTCACATCTAGTTCAACAACATATAAAACATTATAAGTATTTATATATAGGTCTTATTCAAATAGCTATGAAACCTCTATATAAAATAGGAATAGACACCCCAATATTGATAATATTTCAATATACTAGAGCAACTACCTTAAAAAATTCTCTATTAGCTTGCTTATAGTCAAACTTACATAATGGACCAATTTATTTTAATTGTTTTCCATATTACATTGTATCCTTAGAAAATCCAAAAATTAAAAACTTTTTAATTTTAAAAATCAAAATAAAAGAAGGAATTTGGAAAAAAGGAACTAGACATGTAGATATAATCTATAGAATTTATTACAAAGTCATGAAAGCAAATGCCAACATAAAAGCTTTAAAAAAAAAAAATCAAAAGTAAGTGAAACTTTATTGATTGAAGCAAACACTCAAAACTCAACAGTTCTTAATCCAAAAACCTTAAAATATGATCAAATTTCTTTTATAGAAGAATGGAAAAATCTAGAATTAATGCCTCTAAAATACGAAGAAAACCCAATACTCCATCAAATGATAGAAGAATCTTTAGGAGATGCAACTCTTAAAGTTGCTATATCCTTATCTATGTGAATTAAAGAACATGAATTTGAACCTTCCATAAAATAAATATATTTTTCAAAAAGATTACTAGACTCAAAATCAATTACTTCAACATTAGATTTAGATCCTTGGAAATATGTAGAATTAAATTCAAAACAACCATAAGTAAACTATCAAGGTGTAGATTATAACAAAAGTATGCCAGAAGCAAATTATACAGTAGAATAGGCCTCAATAAAAGAATCAACAACAAAACCTTCCTTCCCTACCCATTTAGACATATTGCCATATGTTCAAAAACAAATTGAAATGATCAAAAGAGAATTTGTACTAAACAAGAATTTCCTTAAGCAAGAATTTTTATCTAAAGAAAATAAAGAAAAAGAAAATAGTATTTTTTAACATTTTTTAAATAACTCCTAGAATATTATAAAATACTATATTATCAAACAATGGAAAAGTTACAATTGCACTTATATTTCTTTAGGTGGTTTGAAAACTATTGTGAACAAAGTTAAATAGAAAACCCTTTCGTAAACAACTTCAATAATCTTTAAAAGATGATCTCAAAAGGACACCTACTAATGAAAGTTTTCACTATCAAAGAAAAAAGAGTTCATCTTTAGAAATCAATAACTTTTAAAATCTTTCAATGAATAGTAAACAAACAATTCAAATGGATGACTTATCCCACCAAATTTTTTTTTAAATATGATCAAGAAATCTAATCTATAATACCTCAAAAATAAAAAAATAATAAAAAATATAAATATATATATATATAATATCGGAGGGACGAGAGTGAAAATTTTTAAAAATTCGTTGGGGCCAGATTGTAATTTCCTTTTTCCCAATAGGACCTATTTGAAGTCAGTGGAAAGTTTGGGGCCAAACTATAATTTGCCCCATTTTCTTTTATATATAAAAATTCCCCCCAGGTTGGCCTTCTCCTTTAGCACAAGTTGCTTCCTAAAGCTTTTCCAGAGCTCTCCGTTCTTCTCTCTGGCGAATCTACTGTGCTCCAGCTTGTCACCATCTTTCGGCGGTCTTCCATCGTTCTTCTCTTTTTCTTGGCATCTCCCTCTCGTTGTCAACCAGCAACTCCTCCCCTATTCCATGTCCTTGTCCATCAATTGCACCTTCATCCACCTTTTGCCGTCTGACGAGCTGATCTTCGATCTTTCTTTGCCGACCGCTTTCTTCCTTCCTTCAGTGTCTTATCTAGTTCATGATAGCGGTAGTAACTTCCCCTCCCTTGTTTCTACATTGTTCGGCCGTTTCCTCCTTTAGCTTGCTGGCAGTAAGCTGGTTACTGATACTTCAGACTCCGGTAAATATTCCTAAATCATTAGATTTATTTTATAATAATCCTACAGCTAGTTTTTCAAGATATTTATGTTGAAACCCTCAATAGTGTAGTTTGGTCAGTGGCTCCCATAGGCTCACCAGCGAATATCCAACTTTGGCTGAGCTCCTCACATGCACTTTGGAAGGTGGTGAGTAAGTTTAGAATAAAAGATTTATTTTATAGTAGCTTTATAGTGAGTTTTAAAGATGGGTAGTTGAAACCCTTATTGTGTAAAGTTGATGAAAGTTTGAATTTTTCTTGTGGATTTGATCTAGATATATTTCTTTGGACAAAACAAGCTCTCCAACGTTAGATTTTGGAACTTTAGCTAACTTAGTTTTCTAAGGATTTTTCTAAGGTGAGTGGACAATCCTCCTACTTAATGATCCTATGTGTATATATAAAATAATTTTATTATTATTATGAAATGTTATAAATCATTTTTAAATAATGAGATTTCCATATATATATTAAAGAGGTTTCAAAAGTATATTTATGAGTTGTATGTGAACATAGCTTGCCGTGATAAAATTATGCATTTTCATCTTGATTTGTGTTATTGAAATTGACTATTTCATTATTCCATGTGATGATTGGATATGGAAACGCATTAACAGATTTATGTATATTTTGATAAATGTTGCTTACCCAAATAAAGATTTTTATGCTACGTGTTATATTTTGAATATTGATTGAGATACTGTCATGGGTATTTTTTGGACAATACAAAATAAATTGGCCAAGGCCCAATAAAAAGTCAAGCCCTGCTAAAAAGGGGCCCAAATCACTTGGCAATTAAGGTTGCTTAGCAGGGATACCAACTCGCTAGTCGCGAACTTAGAACACAGGTTAAGGTCAAAGCGAGAACCCGACTTGTTAGGAAAGGCACTAGCTCGCTAAATGGAACACAATGCCCAAACCATCTTTTAATAGACTCACTCTAGAAGGATCTAGTGATGAGATTAATCCTTATGGCTAGTAGATTGCCCAAAAAGAGTCTAGGTCGCTAAGATAGTGAGTTAAGCATAAGTATGAAAGCCTAGTCATCAGCCGGGGGCACACATTCTTAACGACAGGTCAGTTTCCAAAATTGACACATCAGCCCCTGACAATTTAACAGTGATTTATCTAGTATTTATTATTCAGTGCCTAGCATTTATTGCCTGATGTGGCAAAGATAATCATTTTAGTATTTGTCAAATTATACTTGTAACCCTTCCCTCTTATAAAAATGGGGGGGAGGGGTAAGACCATTGTAAAAAAATAGTGAAAATTGCATGTAGATACTTTGCCGGAATAATATAAGAGCACTGATACTGTATCTTTGTTAAGTTACACAAAAAAACCATCACACAAAGCTAATACAATCCATCATGGACATAGGGGCCGAACTGGCTTTAGCCGAACCACTATAAAAGCTTCTGGTGTTTGTTATTCATCCTCTTCTCTTTCCTCTTTCTTTTCCATTAACTCACATTTTCAGCTTGTAGTTTGGGGTGATATCGGACTCATACCTATTGATTCGATTTTGTTGTCAATATTTTGGTGCTAGAGAAAGGGCCCCCACTACATTTTCTTCATTTTGACAAACTATTTTAACTATAATGATAAGAGGAAAAGCCACCAGAAGCATAGAAGCCACCATTGGCCAGCTTGAAGGTCAGACACAGCTATAACGGGACTTTGCTACCCCCACAGTAGGTGTTGTAGTTAGCATGGCACCTCCCATTCCATACCAACCTATCACTTTTGAGGTTAACGGATCCCAAACTTGGTACCAGTGCCAAGAAGCTCTTGAAAATACTATAAGGGAGTTAATAGATATGGTTAGAACATTAGCCCAGGCATAAGCCCAGGGTGCGTAGAGACAAGTTGGAGTCACTACACTAGGGGGACCCCAGCAGCTAGGGTCTCAACATGAAGAGCCCGCTAGAGTTGAACATTAGTGAATTGATTCAATCCACTCATCCAACTCTCGGCTAAGGTCAAAGATTCACCGGCACGAGAGCTTGCACCAAGAAGAAAGCTCCAATGAGACTGACTATATGTATAGTTTAGATCACTACTCACCTAGCCATGGACATAGCTAGAGGCGCAAAACCTCAGATTTCCATTCTCGAGATCAGTGAGATGATAGGAGTCGATGGACCACCAATCATCGGTCTAGGACTCAGGCTAGTGATTGAAGAGCTACTTTAGAGGGTGAAGCATTTAGAAAAAAAACCTATAGCCTTAAGTAGTCAAGATTCTTACACGGAAAGGACACCGTTCACCAAAAAAATTTAAATAGAACCCCTTCCTCATAGGTTGAAGGTCCCAAATATCCCGCTATATAATGGGGATAGTGACCCATATAGCCACTTGGATGCATCCAATGTCCAAATGGAGCTCCAGACCTCTAGCTCATTGTTGAAGTGTTGATTCTTTGCTGCCACTCTCGGAGAGATACCATGAATATGGTTCAGGAGTCTCCCAGCTTATAGCATTTGTAGTTGGGATGAATGCCAAGCAAGATTCCTCAACTAGTACAAGGCATTAAAGAAACAACTCGCCTTATCTTGCCACCTAGCAATAGTCTTTCAGCGGAAGACAAATCACTTAAAGACTACATTTCCTTATTCTGACGTGAGGTCAGCAACGTGGAAAACCCATTGAACAAGAGTGTTCTCATAGCTATCTTAGACAGACTTCGCGAGGATAGGAAGCTGTATAAGGACATATATAAGTCTCCAGTGAAGAGTTTGGGTGAGTTCTATGAGCATGTTACCAAAGAGATTCGGTGGGAGAAAACCTTTGGCCCAAAGAAATCTAATCGGAAGAAGGAGGCGAGTGGCTCCAACTAGAGCAAGAAGAGAGCTAGTAGTCGGAACGACATAGAAGGCTAGAAGAATAGCTTTAGAGGTCAGGTAGCAAAAAAGGCTAGAAATGAATGGCCACAACGTCAAGGTCACTATGATAGTTACACTGTCTTGTTAGACACTCTTGACAGGATCTTCATGATCGAGAGGGACAATGAAGACTTTGGAAGACCTAGACCCCTAAAAGTTCCCCTTGAGTGGAGAAATCAAAACAAGTTTTATGCCTACCATAACAAAGTTAGGCATAACACCTCAGACTACTGGGTGCTAAAAGACGCCATCGAAGACCTCATCAAGAGAGGTCACTTAAGGGATTATGTGGTGAAACCCTCAGGATAACAACCACCATGTCCTTAGCAATTGGCATAGTATTAGCACCAACAGACCCTAGTGCATGAGGAAGTGCCCTCGTGAGGACCATATTCATTATTCACAGTAGGCCTCACATCTCTGGCACCTCAAACAAGTTGCATGACTGCTATGTGCGAGTAGCAAGCCACATCCTACTCACGAGTCATGTGAAATGTGAAAGACTCACAAAGAAAGTTAAAGTAGCCTCGAATAGCATCATATTTATGGAAGAAGATGCATAAGGGATTCACGCTCCTCATAATGATGCGATAGTCATTCGAGCCAAAATTGGCTATGTCGAAATGAGGAGGATAATGATTGATACTAGTAGCTCTGTCAACATAATGTACAAAAGATGTTTTGACTAGATGGACGTGAGCACAAGCCAGTTAAATCCTTCCCCTGAGCCCCTCTATGGCTTCATGGGAGATGGAATAGTACCGATGGGACAGATTAGACTCCCGCTCACTCAAGGAGACTGGGACCGTTAAGTAATTGTTATGGTGGATTTCTTAATTATAGACTGCCCATCGGCTTATAATGTGGTGCGGGGGTGACCTGCTATGAATGAATTTGATATGGTCACATCTACTAAGATGCTTACCATTAAATTCCTGACCCCAAACATCATCAGATGTGTGCGAGGAAAGTAGCAAATAGGCTAGCATTGCTACGAGGACATAGTCAAGCTTGGGACACAAGGAAAAAAGGTACATGAGGTATCTAAAGGAGAACCCTAAGCCATAAGCATCAAGGGGGTCTGTCATGACCTCGACCCCCGTAAGGTGGATGTTGAACGAGTTACTGGTCCTATTGTAGAGCTTGAAGAAGTGAAGTTTAGTGAAGTGGATGCAGAAAGATACCTTAAGTTGGAGAATAGCTCGCCACTTGACATGAAAGCACAGTGAGCTAAGTTTCTCAAGGTAAATCTGGATGTCTTTGCTTGGAACCATGAAGATATGATGGGCATTGACCTCGGGGTTATGTCACACAGGCTCAATATCGACCCCCGACACAAACCAATTTGTCAGAAAAGAAGACCTATGACTGCCAGCACTATGTCACGCTGAAGGAAGAGGTGGATAAGCTATTGGTGTATAAGTTTATCCGAGAAGCCCATTACCCCACCTGGGTGGCCAATGCCTTCCATGTAAAAATGAAAAATGGAAAATGGAGGATGTGCATTAACTTTATTGACTTGAAGAAAGGGTGCCTAAAAGATACCTTCCCTTTGCCGAGGATTGACCAGCTTGTAGACATAATAGCAAGACATGAACTCCTCAGCTTCATGGACACCTACTCAGGATACAATTAGATCCTAATGGCCACATAGGATGAAGAGCACACCTCGTTCATCACCAATTATGGGCTATATTACTATAAGGTAATGCCCTTCGGGCTTAAAAATGTGGGGGTGACTTACTAGTGACTGGTGAACATGATGTTCCAAGATTAAATTGGCAAAATAATGGAGGTGTATGTGGATGACATGTTGGTGAAGTCTAGATAACTTACCAACCATGTTCGTGATCTAGATGAAATGTTCTAGATCTTGAGAAGGTACCAAATGAAATTGAACCCACATAAGTGTGCATTTGGAGTTGCTTCGAGAAAGTTTTTTGGCTTCATGATGAATAGCAGGGGGATCGAAGCAAATTTGGAAAAGATTAAAGCTCTCTTCAACATGTGATTCCCTACTGGAGCTAAAGACGTGTAAAGCTTGAATGGCCAAGTTGCGGCACTCAGCAGATTCATCTGAAAGGCAACAGATAAATACATTCCCTTCTCTGATATTCTGAAGAAGGCGAAGAAGTTTGAATGGACACAAGAATGCAAGGTCACCTTCCAAGAACTTAAATAGTATCTCAGATGTGCTCCACTCCTATCTAAGATAAAAGAGGGCGAGAAGTTGGTCATATGCTTGGAAGTGTCCCAACATGCCCTTAGTATGGCCTTAATGCAAGAAGAGTGAGGAGCTCAGTTCCCTATTTATTATATGAGCAAGAGACTGCTGGATGCTAAAACGAGGTACTCACCTATGGAGAAGGTCGCCTACTACTTGGTCATTGCATCAAGGAAGTTGTGACCCTACTTCCAAGCTCATAGCATAAGGGTTCTCACGTAGTTCCCGCTTAAGCAAGTCATGCAAAAGACAGATGCTTCAAGTCAGTTGCTCAAATGGGCAATCAAGCTTGCTCAGTTCGATATTGAATACAAGCCCAGACCGATGATCAAAGGGTAGGCTCTGGTCGACTTCATTACAGAATTCACAGGGCCCATGCAAGAGGAGGTAGAAACTTTAGAAGCTCCATGGTGGGAATTATATGTTGATGGGTCATTGAGCAATTAAAAGGTTGAAGTAGGGGTACTTCTCATTAGCCTAGAGGGATATAAAATCCTTTGCACTTTGAGGTTTGATTTCCAGGCTACCAACAACGAGGCAAGTACGAAGCGCTGTGATAAACGAGCAAAATGCCTATTATTATATTGAATATTACCTTTCAATTTGTTATTAATTTGTGGTTTTGCTATTCTTTTTGTCATAGTTTTGTGTCTTTGTTCTTTGGCACTACTGTGTCTTTTATTTTTCTTTTTAGGTGATTAAAAAGGCTTGGAAAGATGGATGAAAGCAAGTGTTTGAAGCACAATTGGATTAGAAAGAAGCTTAGGAAGAAGTTATGTGAAGAACTTAACTCAACCATAAAGAAAACTGAAGAATTTCAAGAGGCTAGCACAGAACACGATCGTGTTCTGTGCAACACAGTCGTGTTCTGTGCAAAATCAGCAAAAACTTCTAAAAAGCATGCGAAACCATCCAGCCTGAAACATGGCTAGCCCGTGTCCCAAACCACGGCCGTGTTTCGTGTCCTGTCAAGTTATAAATAGGGCGTTTCAACATGATCAAAGCATCCTTAGCCATTCTCTCAATTCTCAGCCATCCTAAGGCATCCTTAGTCCTTCTAAGGATCATTAAATAGTTTTAGGATTCCTAGATAGTTTTAGGATTCTTTATTTTAGTTTCTTGTTCTTCTTTTATTCTTTAAAGTTCTTGCAAGTTT
>JANHAO010013112.1:0-16017 GCA_026873985.1 Saraca asoca
TCTTTAAATAGAGTTGGGGACAAGCCACTGACACGTCCAGGTTCATTCCTCTTCAACTACCCGAATTAATAGCCTTGGGAAAAGGTGCAAGTTTCGCTACGGAAACCGCAAAGACATGGGGAAGGGAAAAGCCTATTCTAGAAACAATGCATCAACAGAATTCAAAGGGTCTCTGAACTCCCAGCCCGCTACGCGAACTGCGAGTTGGGGGGCTTGTGTTATATGCTGAAAAACATGACTTCGCGAGGACGAGTCCGCGGAGACAATTAAGGTGAATCCTCAAGAGGAAGTTTCAAGGTACCACATCGTAAGTGACAACTGGAGTCACGAGCACTCATCCTTCAGCGACAGCACGGCTTGGCAGGCAGTAGGTTCGAAGGTCAGCCCCGCGATTGCTTTAGTCGCGACTCTCACGACTACTCCAGACCTATAAAGCTCTCGCTTGGGACAACATGACGTCTTACCTGACGCAGTGACAGCTACAAACCTATATGTCGGCCTAGGCCTACTTCCGTGAGTCTACAAGTTGAAAGGAGTCTTTTCATCGTCAGTACTTGTTTACCTGATATGACACAACTGTAGCTTGTAATAAATGATCAGAGCCCATCCATCCTCTATAAATAGGATGATATTGTTAGTAATGGGGGATGGGGGGAAAATAACAGAAGAAGAATGATTCCTAACCATGATAATAGAAACTCTCTACCATGGACGTAGGGTCCAGGAACACTGGATTTGGCCGAACCACGTAAAATCTTGTGTCTCCTCTGATATTCCCTTCTCTTTCTCTTGTCGACTCAATCGATCAGCCTGAACACACACTCACCAATCTAGAACAGGTCAGGGGTTCCGAAGAATCTCCCGTTGGCCGGAGTTTGGAGCGTTAGCCAAATTTCGACGACAACACATTGGTTAACAAATGCCTTAATAAAATTATTCAAACTAAATTAATTTATTTAAAGACTTTATTTATTCAATCATATCAACTATGTATATAAATATAGATAAACGTACAAAATTAAATATATATTATTTCACACTTATATGATAACTTTTAACTTTTTTATCTCTTTTTATGGCATAACTCTTCAACTCTATCTGAAAAATATGTTCCATTGATGTTAATAGGAAACAAACTCTTTTGCGAACATTAGCAATCTGCAGATAAGAAAATTTACACCTCTCTCTATTTTAGAAACAGTGTGAGTTTATTATGTTTGAATTGGTTAAAATAATAACTATTTCCTAAAATATTTGTGTATTAATTTTTTTCACACTTCTAATTAGCTGTGTGTTTATATAGTTATAGAGTATATTTATCTATTAAAGATAATTTTGAAATGTGCATTAAGTGCATATGATCTTTAAACAGTTAAATTGGATTTAACGTTTAAACTCAAGCATTTTTCCAACGCTGTAAATTAAGCATTTAATACATTTACACTAAAAATTTAAAGCTAAATTTGAGTATTAAAATTTTTACTATTATCAAACATACTGAGAAAGAATACATATATATCTAGCATGTGAGACTTATATATCTTTTCATTTTAGACCACAAATGTACACATATTATAATGTGTGTACATATAATGTCACTCTCAAACAAATAGTATGTACTTAGCGAACTTTTCTTGAACATGTTATGTATAAGATCTATTTTTGTCAAAGGACTGCACCTAACAGCACTCTTCTGGAATCAGTGGTGTATAAGATCTATCATTCTCCCAGGTAGTTCTTCTAAAATTCGTAGTGTATAAGTAGTCTGGTTCATTTAATATACAACACCCTCAAATACTTTCATTGATATGATATTCGCTTTTAGTTTCCAAGACCAAATTGCAAATACACCAAATAAGCATATCAGATTTGTTAACGGCGAAGAAGATGAGAAACAATTTAAGCAACGACTAGATGAAATGGAAGAAGAAGAAGAAGAAAGCTTCTCTTATGCCATACAGCTGGTTACTTCTACTGTGCTATCAATGGCAATGCTATCAGTTACTGGGCTTGGCATTTTTTACATCATAGCCAAAGCAGGTTCAGTTTAAAAAATTTTGTTTATTCATAATTTTTCACTAATTTTTAATTATACAGATCGTAACCATAATATTTTTGTTTTTCTCATTTTTTGAATTCATAACTTTTTGTAATTTTCCTCCTTAACCAGAAACGGAGGGAAAGGAAAAAAAAAGATAGAATATTGTCTTTTTATTTTTAGTTTAGCAAAAGAAGAAAAAAAAATACTATTCAAACTTGAAAGCTTAAAGTAGTAACTATGTATCCGGCAAGCATCAATGAATGATCAGTTGGAATGCGAGTTTTATATGACCAAATTTTTATTGGAGAGCTTAGTTACTTGAGTTCAACAATTCTTAAACTTTCTTATGAATTTGCGAGGGAGTTTGACAACGTAGCAATCATTGTATTAATTATTTTATTACAGCCATCACATCATAACTAAAATTTAGAATTATGTTATACATATAAAATTTTGGTTCCCTCAAATGGGAGATTGTCTTCCTTTGATTTGAAACACTTAATTATGGTTTTTTAATGTTTTAATTAGTTTAATTTTATTTGTTTATTAAACTCTCATCTAATTATTAACAAAAACATAGATATATATATAGTTAAGAAAAGTAATTTTATTAAACATGACATCCCATCTTAACTTTTATGTACATATAAATATTGAATAATGATGAGATACTATTCTCTTATATATAAAATATAATTGAATTTGAAAAAGAAAGAAAATTATATATAAATATAAATATATATATATATATATATATTTAAGGTCTTACTGAATAGTTTGTCAGTTTCTTCTTGCCTTAACCTCCTTCAAAGGATAGAAATAGGCTGAATGCCCTACTATTGTCATCCTTTAGTATGCTCACAATCTGAGTGGAATGAAATGGACTCCATAGAATAAGCGAGATCCAATTGTCTCTTGATCAGTTAGTTTTAGCTAGTAAAGAAGAAATTGTATATCATGCATAACTCTCAATCGAAATATAAATAGAATGTGTAAAGGTTTTGTGTAATTATAATGAATGCATTTAGTTGTGTGCATTAAGTTAATTAGAAGTAGCATACATTACTCTATATGCACCTACTTGTAAAAAAGTACAGTTTGATGGTTTTCCTTTCTCTTTGATAATTTAGGTGATTTTCACACGTTTTTAATGGTATAGATTAAGAGAAGTTTTGGTATATTTAAATTATAACACGTATTTTCATTTTATTAAAATAAATAAATATCAGTTATTAATTTTTGTGATTTTGAATCTCTTAAAAACTAAAATCTCATATTTTTAATGGGTTTGCTTCCAACCTTTCATTTGCTTTAGCTCCGCTTCACTTGCATCCAATTAATCTTAGGTCCCAAATGAAAGAAGCAATCATGGAAGGGGGCATACCATTCAACAGGCTTCATGGCACACGTCTTTGAGTGTTCAAGCATGGATTCAAGGTTAAATCAACTTTTCAACACGGCAGAGTTCAATTACACCACTTTAGTTATGAAGAAGATTCTAGAATCCTACGACAAGGATTTTGAACAAATCAAAACACTGGTTGATGTTGGTGGCGGCCTTGGGGTCACGCTTAATTTGATCACTTCTAAATACCCTTACTCATATTGAGTGTATTAATTTTGATTTACCTCATGTCATAGAACATGCCCCTCCCAATAATGGTAAGATATTTTTGTAGTTTATAAATCTAGATGCTTGACTCTTCATTAAAAAAAAAAATCTACCTATTACTTTAATAATTTCTATTTTTTAATTATAATTTCAATTTTTCAAGTTATATATCGTTAATCGCAGGTATAAAACATGTGGGAGGAGATACGTTTGAAAGTGTACATATTATGAGACATCAAATATGAAATCTCACTTAAAAATGTATCCCTCGTGGCAATGATAGAGGGTGTAGTAGTGAAAAATAATAGCAACAAAAATAATAAAATAAAACAAACACAATTATAATTAAATAGATAAATGGATAAATGAGATCTTACCCTTTATGGATCAATTATACGTTAATTCATGATTTATACAATATTTTAATATCTTAATTAAATTATAAATAAATAAACGCATCAACAAATGCTTATCTTTAATAACCCGATTCAAATCTATTCGTTTGCTACCCTTAGTGTGCGTATGTGTGTGTATATATATATGTGTGTGTGTGTGTGTGTGTGTGTATATATATATATGCCAATGTTTTGGGAGAGGTTAAGGCAAGAAAAAAACTAACCAACTTTCTAGGAAGACCTTGTCCTGAGTTACTGACATCAAGGGCCCCAAGGACACACCATCATCATTACAAGCAAAGTGTTTGGCCAGTGGTGCAAGACTGTATAGTCTCTTGAAAGAGCCAAGCTTGGGTTTATCATCTTCAACCACTGAACAACAAAGGACAGAGTGACTTGCCAATAGCCTAAGGAGGCGATCTAGCATGTTGGCTGCTTCTGGGCTCTTGCAACGAAGATGAGCTGCAATATCCTTTGCAGAGAGCATAGCACCTGAACCAATTATGGAGCCACAAATTTTAGTTTAAAACTTCGAATTTTGATGGGTATAACTGTCAAAATCTTGATGAATATTGATATCAGCATTTAATGTGAGCACTAAGGTGAATTTATGTGCACAAATAAAGAAACTTGAACAGATATGGTTAGTGAATAAATAAAGTCAATATAAATCATTACTTAAATCACTGGTCTAGGGCCTGGACCCTCTACCACTGACCTGAACCAGCCTTGGCTATGATGTCAAAAACGCCAAGTTCAGTGACTGATTGCATTGCCATGGACAGCACAGTAGAAGTCACCAGCTGTATAGCATAGGAGAAGCTCTCTTCTTCATCTTCCTCAGCTGGTTTCTTAAGGTGTTTCTTATCTTCAACATTTGTAGCATTTGCCATTAGGACTTGGAAACTAAAGGCAAAGCAAGATCACTGAGAATATTTTAGGCAGTGTATTAGCTAATGATCACTGGGTTATGGCTCTTAATAGCCTCAGGCTGATTATATATGGGTGGAATGCTTGCATTTGTAAATAAATTCAAAATATGAAAATGTCTCCCATTGGCACATTTTCAAATATGTCTGCCCCACATGTTTCACGCCTACAAATTAACAATATATTAAGTTTTAAAATATAATGTTTCATGTAGTTTATCACTAAATAAATGAATAAACTAAATTATTAATTGCGCAAAAATTATTTGACAGAAACAAGCATCTTGCTAAGTTAAAAGAAAACAAAAAAGAAAAACAGTACCGGGGTACGAAGATGCTTGTTGTGTGACACGAGGCAAGTTAAAATTGATGCCCTTAATATGAGGGTACTTAGAAGTGTTCAAGTCAAGAGTGACCCCAAGGCCACCACCGACATCAACCTGTGAATTGATTTGTCTAAAACCCTTGTAAGATCCTAGAATCTTCTTCGGAAGTAACGTTGTGTGATGGATCATTGCTGTGTGCAAAAATTGCAAAAACCTTGAATCAGAGCTTGGTTGTCAAAGGCATCGGTGCCATGAATCCTGTTGAATGGTATACACCGTTCCAGAATTTCTTCTTTCAATTGAGGCCTAATATGAAATGCATAGTTATATTATTTCAATAGTTAAATGAAGAAACATTCAAGCAATGGAAAGTTGGGCAAAAAAATTAAGATGAAAGGATCATGTTTAATTAATTTATAAAAAAGAATGATAAACATTATAGATGGTTAAGTTTTTAAGCAAACTAATAAAAGCAACCTAATAATATTATTTCTGCAATGTTAAAAATTTCTAATATTGTGTAGTCATGATACGAAAAAAAAAAAGTCCCAAAAATAGACTAGATCGTATGATTCCAAATGAAATATCTTTGCTACTAGTAAGATATAATTATCCAATCACCTAACTTTAGAATTAATAGTCTCACATGAGTTTTATGAGAGAATCACACTGAGTTAAATTAAAATAATATTTTTAGATGAATATAAAATGATATTCAAGAATGCCTGCTAAACTACTAAGTTAAATGAAAAATAGACAAAAAAAGAAGAATATGATCAATATTTATTTATTTATTTTGTTTAAAATGTGTTAATTACACATGCTTTATTTCAAATTAAACCACAATGAGGTGTGACCAACATCTATTATCAGTCTCACTCTTCTCTCATGAAGGTGTTGTTTGAAAATAGATGAAGCATCAAGATTGGTGAAGATGGTGGAGTTTGTGTCAAGGTAAAGGTTGTTGAAATTGATCCAAATTTTGATTATATTAATTAGTGTTAGTATTTCTTATCATTTTTGGTGTGTTAGCATAGTGTAACAAATTTGTTTTTCCTCTCACACTTTCTGTTATGTTGTTCTGCCTTCCGTTATGCAACTAGGCATAGGTTTACTAAGCTATAATTCACATTTTTAGCATGAAAGCAGAGTCCTATGCTACATAAGCTTATGTAATTCATTCAGATGAATATTAAGAACAATATATTTAGAATGTGTATTTTTCCATTCTTAATATGATATCAGAGCATAGCATGGCTCCATGTATTATAGTTAGGGTAGGTAAAAGGATGTGAAACAAGAACAAGACCTAGATGGTCACCATTCTATAGGAAAGACTTAGGTGAAGCCATGAAATTGGTGGATGAAGAAGAAGGTGTGTTAGGCTAGAACCTGTTATCATTAGTGTTTTGCCCACCTCGTGTCATCACCACCATAAGGAAATAGTAAAAGGATGGTGCTTTGATATCATATTAGAAATATGAGTCTAACTCCATCCTTAAAAAATATATTGTAGGGAGGAGGATAGCTCAACACTTATAAGGAGCATTTTTGCACCTCAACTAACCGATGTGGGACACTTTAACACACCTCCTCACGCCCAGGATTGTACAACTAGAGCGTGAAGTTTGTAGGAATGAACAAGTAAGGGCAGCCCAACACTAGATTAGAAGGCTCTCTTAGTATATGTCGATGATATTATCATTGCAAGCAATGATCAGGTTGTTGTGAATAATTTAAAATCAATCCTTAATTATGAGTTCAAGAAGAAAGATTTGGGACCTCTAAAGTATTTCTTGGGTCTAGAAATTGCAAGATCAAAAGCAAGGATCTCTATTTGCTAACGAAAATATACTTTGGAATTGCTGTTTGAGACCGGCTATATAAGTTGCAATCCAGTTCTTGTTCTAATGGAATTTAATCTGAAACTTTCTCAAGAAGATGATGATTTGATTCTAGATCCTATAACCTACAAATGATTAATTGGGAAACTTCTGTATCTCACGATTACTTGGCCTGACATCACATATTCAGTAAATAAACTCAGCCAGTTCTTGGCAGCTCCACGTGCTCCATATTTGGTTGTAGCACTTCGTATCTTGCAGTATATCAAAGGTACTCCAGGTCAGGGAATCTTCTTTCCCTCAAATTCAAAAATATAACTAAAGGCATTTACAAATTCAGATTGGGCAACATGTCCATACACATGTCGGTCTGTTTCTGGCTTCTGTGTATTTCTTGTTTCTTCTTTAGTTTCTTGGAAATCAAAGGAGCAACAGATTGTCTCTTGATCATCAATTGAAGGAGAATATAGAGCTATAGCCAACACCACATGTCAGCTCGTTTGGTTATTGTGTTTACTCAGAGATTTAGGAGTCTCTCATCTTGGCCCGAGTCTATTGTTTTGTGACAATGAGGTTGCCCTCCATATTGCTGCCAATCCTGCCTATCACGAATGAACCAAGCATACTGAAATTGATTGCCACATTGTAAGGAGAAAATACATGCAGGCATGCTCAAAGTCATACATTTTGGAACACAAAACCAGCTAGCTGATACCTTCACCAAAGCTCTCCATTCCACTCAATTTCATGCTATTCTAATCAAGATGGGCATCCATAATCTATATGCTCCATCTTGAGTGGGAATCTTACCATTTTTGGTGTATTAGTGTAACAAATTCGTTTTTCCTCTCATGCTTTCTGTTATGTTGCTCTACTTTCTATTATGCAACTAGGCATAGGTTTGTTGAGCTGTACTTTACATTTTTATCATGAAAGAAGAGTCCTCTACTATATAAGCTTATGTAATTCATTCAGATGAATATTGAGAGCAGTATATTTAGAATGTGTATTTTCCATTATTAATAGTATTCTATTGAGAGTTATCATTCTATTTAAGTTAGGTTTTTATGTTAGCGTAGGATTTTAAATGTTTGCCAAGCTAATATTTTAGGTTATAAATATTTGCGTTGAACGGAAGTTTGAGGTATGAGAGAGATAATATTGTAAGTGTCTATTGGAGTTATGTGAGAACCCTCACAAAGGTTTGGGAGAGATGTAGAGATAGTGATTAAGAAGCTGTGGGTTTATGGTTGAGAACCTTGACACATATTATCTTGTAATCTCGATGATATGATGAATCTCTTCTTCACCATCATTTTTTTCCTTTAAAGTTTGAGGTCTTTCACATTAAATTATTCGTATGTTATTATGTTCCTCTGATTATTTTAATTACTTAATGCTAGTTTATTTAGAGTGGGGTATTTTCCCAACAAGTGGTATCAAATTAGGGTTTGGTCCCATATGAAGCGTGGCAATTTGAGATAGCAAGAGCCAAGTTCGATGTCGCATGAGTGCTGAACATGATGAGTTGTGATGTTGTAAAGTTAGTTCGATTGTGCATGTGAGTTAAGAATAATGAACGATGATGTTGTGGAGATAGCTATTTTGATTCACATGAGAGCTAAAGATGATGAAAGATGATGTTATGGAGGTAGATGTTCACAAGCAAGAGTGAGAGAGTTGTAGTTGATTATGGAGATGAAGATTTGGGGAAGGCACCGGTGCTAAGAAAAGAGAGTACATATATTGTGTGTATGCTTAGAGAAAAAAATTTGTGAAAACATCATTGTTAGTTATAAAGAGTGTCTATTATGTTTGTATTTTGAAGATTTGGTTTGTAAGAGTATTTGCATTGTTTTGTGTTCTTGTAGATGATGGAGATATCTACAGATGAGAAGATCGTGTGTTTTGGAAATTTGGTTTGTGAGAGTATTCATAAGGTTTGGTGTTTCTACAAATAATGGAGATGCCTGTAGATGAGAAAATCATGGATAGACTGCAGTAAGGCTTGTGATACTTGATTAAAGTCACGCTGCTTAATAAGAAGGTAGTTGCTACAATTTCTTTCTTTTTTTTTGGAAGAAATTGTAATGACGGTGGACTTTCATGGTTGGTATCTTATGAATGGTCTTATTCAACACTAGATGAAGTATGAAGATTGGTGTAGATGATGGAATTTGTGTCAAGGTGAAGAATTTTGAATATGATCCAAATTTTAATTATTTTCAATTAGTCTTAGTTTTCTATTGATAGTTATTTTCCTATTCAACTTAGGTTTTTATATTAGAGTATGATTGTGAGTGCTTGTCATGCAAATATTTTTGGTTATAAATATTTGCATTAGATGGGAGTTTGAGGTATGAGGTAGATAATGTTATAAATGCCTATAGAGGTTATGTGAGACTCCTTGCTTTAGAAAGTTGTGGGATTATGGTGAGAATATTCACACACATTATCTTGTAATATAGATAATATAGTAAATCTCTTCTAAATTGTGGTTTTTCAGTAGGAGTTTGAGATTTTTCATATTAAATTATTTGTGTTATTATATTACTTTAATTATTTAATGTTTTGATACTAGTTTATTTAGAATGAAAATATTTTTCCCATTATCAAGAACATTTAGAAATAGTTTAAAAGATTAACAGCAAAGAGAAGCCATCAAAATCCAAATTTCTTTAGTTTCAAACAAGTGATGTCAAGAATGAAACTGATTACCAACTATCTAGGTAAACCTTGTCCTGAGTTATTGACAACAAGGGGCCCAAGGACATACCATCATTGCAAGCAAAGTATTAGTCCACAGGTGCAAGACTGTACAGTCTTTTGAAAGAGCCAACCTCTTGATTATCATCTTCAGCCACCAAGCAATAAAGCACATTGTGACTTGTCAATACCCCAAGTACAGGATCTTTGCAGAGAGCAAAGCTGAGTAGCAATATCCTTCGCAGAGAGCACGATCAAACAGTCTGACTCAGAAATTTTAGTTTAATAAATGTGATAATTTTTCACTTTTTAGATCACCCTAATCCTAATCAATATACATAAGATCCGATTACAGTTAATAAAATTATGAACAAATATAAAAATATATAATTATTATTGAATAAAATTATAAAAAAAATTGTTGTTACGAAAAACACTATAATTATAATATTACAGTCACAATAACTTTTTTGATCAACAATTTGAAAAAAACAATGATGAAGGATTTAAAAAGACTAACTTTTTGATAATATTGGGTTATTATCAATCTAGTTTCAATATATGTCAGAACTATATATATTTTCCATCTGAATCATACAAATATTTGATTATTTTGGATATGAAACAGACAATTCGCCGGTTCCATAAAAAATTATTAATTTATATATGCCAATAATCAGTGTTGTGAATACATGGATGTTATCTTATTTTATAGTAAATTATATAAAAAATGTTTTATTTAAAACTCTATATATTAAAGAGCTGCAAGAGATGTACAGATACTTTATTAATCATTGTTCGGTGTCTCTCTTCTACCCTTTTACGTGCAGAGTTTTTATTTTCTTATAATTCTCGCTGAGTTTATTCTTGCAGTAAGAATGAAGAAAACTGCAATTTCTTTTAGTTAGATATTGTGTTTATGGGTAGATTGTCTATAAAACCATTTACAACTAGGCGTGAAAATTATGAATCAACCAACATAATTGTTCAATCACCCAACGTAATCATTAAACAAACAATCAACTTGTCGGTCTTACTGTTAGTTTATTCTTTTAGAGTAGAAACAGAGACAAATTATTGATGAATGAGAAATGTAATTCATGCAGAATTATTAAATGTCAATGATTAATGGCATGACAAATTATGCTTCAATTAATTGCTTGGATGATATAATAGGGGAAAAACTATGTAAATATCTTAAATTAATTATCGTTCTACTAATTGTGTTTTGGAAACGACACCTTAATAATTCAGAACAGGGAAAAGTCATGAAAACTGGGTGCATGGCTTTAAATAAATTGTTTAAAATGTATAAAATATAATATGAGGACTAAAATTGATTTTCAAACACGTGCTCGATTTAATGAATTGATTACGTATCCAATTTTTTTATTGTAAATAAATTGGGGCAGCATCCTAATATGATACACATTGCAGCCAATTTTGCTTTGAAATTCGTATCAAGGAATCAAACGAATATACAACTCCAGTTTATTGCTAGCACATGCTTTAATCAATTTATCCAGATAAGCCATATAAATAAAATTTCTATTTGAAGAAATAAACAGATTACTCAATTCAATCCCAAGGAACAGATATATTTTTGTGTACTGCTTCATCGTTAATCTAGAGAAAAAATAAACATAGTTGTCAGATTTTGTAATATTTATTTCTTTTTTTAGATCCAAATCAGATATACACAAAGAATTTCTTCCATAGTCATCATTGGATTCGCATCACTAGCTTAAGCCTCATATTGCTTTAAAAGTCCTCTTCTCCGGAACTTCTTATAATACTAATTGTAAGTGAAATGTCGATATTGTGCATCATTGTGAGTGAGCTTGGATGCTGGTCCTATCACCATCTAGTGATAGATAGTGGAATGTTGGCATGGTCACAATTCATCACAACACGGTGCAACACACTTTTGTATTTCTCATTACTAATAACCTACTTCACAAAATCCACATAAAATAAATGCACAAGGTAGAAATACCAGTAGGCATAACCTCAGCCTTCTCACCAGGAATAGAAATTTACTTCATAAAACTTATAGTCTAGAAAATCAGGAACAAATACTAGAAATAGTCAACAATAAAAAATTAGGTAAAGAAGTAACACTAGAAATTATCAACATCAGCTGTTTGGAAATGGCTTGATCGTGCTTTTGGCAATTTTCTTTGGCTTCCGTAGTTCCTTGACACAAATATGAAGATATTGCCTATTATGCCTCTAACCATGCTTCTATTCTGTTGAACACTATTTTTGAATGGCCATTTAGGAAATGACCGACCAGGTTTAAAGTGATGTGGATGACCCACCCTCAGTGTCGAGAAGTGATTTCGAAGGGATGGGGCCAACAACATCATGGTTCGAAGGCTTATCAATTCATGAGTAAATGTAGAGCTACTATGGCTGATCTTTGTAAATGGAATAAAGCCTCGTTTGCAAAGGTAAAGGTCCATATATAGGAGCTTGAATTGAAGTTGGCTGATATTCAATCAAAATTTTGGGGAGGTGGGATGCTTATAGAATGAGAGAGTAGTATAAGGGATGAATTGGAGTACTAGAGAAGCTGTGAAGAGCTACATTGGGCTCAAAAGGCTAGATAGCTTTGGATGGTGCAACAAGGTTATTATTCTAAGTACTTTCATATGGTGGCTAAGAAAAGAAGAATTTCAAATAGAATTACTCAGCTTCGGGACTCAGTCACTCATCGTCTAGTTGCTTCTCCTGCTGGCATTGAGAAGTTAGTTTTGGATCATTTCACTAATTGTACTAGCCCATAATGACTACACTCACTCAAATCCAGAAAGAATCCTTATTGAAACCTTTTCACAAATCAGTGGTTATGGATTTTTTATTTCAAATGGCTCCTTATAAATCTATGAGTCCGAATGGATTGCCAGCCATTTTTTTTCTAGGAATTCTGGGACATTGCTGAACATTCATTGGTAGATATGTGCTTATCTTTGGTCAATTGAGGGTATATGTTGCATGCTTTAAAACTTGATCGATATTTGTCTTATCCCCAAGAATCATGTGCTTACTAGTTTGAATGAGGTCAAACCTATCAGCCTCACTAATGAGGCTTATAAAGTTATATCCTGAATGTTGGTTAATAGAATGGAGCCTCTTATGGGTTCTTTGATCACTCCTTCCCAAAGTGCTTTTATTAAAGGAAGAGTTATTGGAGACAGCATAGTTATTGCAACTGAGATTCTGAATTATGTCAAGAAAGCCAAAGATGGTAGGGATAGATGGACCTTCCTAAAATTAGATTTTCATTAAGCTTATGATAGGTTGTCTTGGTCTTTTATCAAGGCGATTCTACAGCTCATGGGGTTTCTCCCCACTAGTAGCAAAGGCTTAATCAATGTTTTAATACTGTGACTTACAAGGTGTTGTTAAATGGTGCTCTCACCTTTGTTGTAACTCCTTCATGTGGTATAGATCAAGGAGACCCTTTATCCACCTGCCTCTTTCTTTTTTTATAGTAATATCCTATCTTATATGCTGCTAAATGCTAAACATCACAATCAAATTCAAGAAATGAGGATCTGTAGAGGAAACCTATTGGTGTCCCATATGATGTATGCTAATGATGTTTTACTCTCCTTCAAGGTTACTCCTAGGGCCTGCCATATTGTTAAAAGGATCTTAGACCTATATGCTAAGCTGATTGGGTAGGAGATCAATTATGTTAAATCTCGTATTATTTGTAGTCCCAAGTTTAATCCATCTTTGAGAGATTTTTTGGTTGCTACATTTGAGATTCTAATCATGAACAGTGCTTGAAGATATCTTGGAATTGATATGGATCATGCTCATCGAGGCAGACATGCAAATGAAGCTATTTTGTAGAAAATTTTGAATAAGTTGAATGGTTGGAAAGAGGCTCTATTATCCCATATTGTTAGGTTCACCCACATCCAATCCACTATTAATGCTTTAGCTACTTATCAATTGTCATACATTCATCTTAATCACTCTTATACCTTAAAAGCGGCTGCTATTGTGTGAAGATTTTGATGGGGTCATAGGAATCAATCCAAGCACCCTTGTCTCAAGGCATGGTCTACTTTATGTAGTCCTAAATCCCATAGAGGCTTGAGGTTTAAACCTATCTCTTTGGTTAATTAAGCCTTATTGCCTAAGCAATCTTGGAGAGTGATCCACCATCCCCAATCCCCTTTTGCCAAAGTAATTTAGGCTACGTATTGCAGTTTGCAAAGCCAGAGAGAATTCAAAAGCCTCTCTCAGGGGTCTTAGGTGTGGAAAGGCATTGCTAAGCATTCAAATATCATCACTGATCATTTATCATGGTTTTCTTGGCCACAGTTCTTAAATCTCCATTTGAAACCCATACTAGTTTCAGAGTATGGCCTCTACCTGCAGATATCTCTATTGATGGTGACTTAGTCACCCCAAATCATTTATTTTGGGATAAGGAGAAATTGCTTAGTCTATATCCTAGAGAGGTGGCCATTGAAATTATGAAAATTCCTATACGTCATGTTGCATTTCCAAATCAAATAGGGTGGCTTGGAGCTGTTGGAAGGGAGTACTCTGTTCGAGCTTATTATAGGCTTGTCCTACAAGCTTGGAATGGTTAGATCCAAACACATGCTTATGACCCCTTCCCCTGGAAACATTTGTGGAAGCTTAAGATGCTTCAAAAGTTTATCATCTTCTTGTGGAAACCACTTCAAGATGCTTACTTACCAAGGATTATCTCTATGGACACCATATCATGGTCCTTATAGAATGTTTGTTTTGTGGAAATGAGATAGAGCCCATAGACCACCTCTTTCTATCCTACCCCTTATCTACAACAGCATGGCTTGGAGGTTGTTTCCCTGTAGCAGTGGACCAGATTCAAGAAATCAGAGCCAAGAAACAGTTGACAAATTTGCTACTACAAATGGATCATCAAGTGCTTGTTGCCTATGTAGTTGTCATGTTTTGGTCACTTTGGAACCACAAAAATGCTATTTGCTTCAGAGGCTTACCTCATTCATCTCACATGTTATATCAATGGCTACTAAGTACTATCATCTAATTGAATCTAGTTACTCTCAAATAGTTTCTTCCTGGTGTAAGCAAAGAATTAGAGCTAGAGATAATCCTACTCACACTTGGATTAATACCAATCCTACTTACCTTATGTTCAAATGGTCTATGTTAGATGGCACCTATCTAACAAACAGGCCCTAATCTATTTATTGAATGGAACTTGGGTGCTTTTCATTTTGCTTTATGTCCCTCCACATTCTTGCCCGCAAAATCAGGCCTTACTTTGGCTGTTACGAGCAAGTCTCTAATGGATGCATGCTAATTGTGATCTAAGTCAAGTGGAGTTGACTCTTAAAGCATCCAGTCCAAGGAAGTTATGGAGTTTGCTAGCCAATAAACCAACCTTGAGTTAACTGCATATTCTGCATTCTAAAGCGTAGTTGTTATTGGCTGCTTGTGCATTGTTTGTAGTCAATGAATTTAATCTCTCTGATAATAGGTTGTTGGATAATTTTACAATGTAAGTAGGCATTTGGACTATGGTTGGCATGCCCTTTTCTTCTTGTAATATGTAATCTTTCTTTAAAAAAAGAAAAATAGACTTATTTATTTACCTTGACCTGTATTATTTAAATAAATAAATCAAATTAAATTATGTTAAATGTAGACTAGGCCATAAATTTCTGATAGGCCGTGTAGCCCATTTCACTACAAAAAAAAGACCGAAATAGAGGCGGTTGCTGCCACCGCTGAGTACATTAGCGGTGGTTAACTTAACTGCCACTGAATGCACTGCCAGAGTACATTTTGCGGTGGTTATAGAGAACTACTGAAAACCGCTGTGTGCAGCAAAATTATACTGGCGGCTAACCTTAACCGCCGTAATGTGTGTAACTACGTTTTTGAAAAATATAGAGGCGGTTTAGTTTAACCGCCGCTATTATTAACCGTGAATTTTCCAATTAACATAGCAGCGGTTTGTTTAACTGCCGCTAAGATTTTTCATATTTGTTAAAAAAATTTTCTACCTCCCCATCTTATTTTATTTATTTTCATAAGTTACTGATATTATCCCTGTAAAATATAAAAACAAATTCATAGTCTAATCCACAATAATATTCATTTAAATATAATGGAAATGAAATTCA
>JANHAO010013113.1:0-16053 GCA_026873985.1 Saraca asoca
TCGACCACTGTTTCAGTTTATACATAGAATCCTATTGAAATATAAACAACTTATAATGCTTGATCTTGAATTTCTCCATTGTTCTCCATTGTTCCTGAAAAATGAGTTTATCATACTAAAACATATAGTTAGTTTAAAATTGGTTTTTCAATATTCAAAACTAGTAATATCAATATAGCTTAGGCTAACACATTCCAAAAAAGTTAAGGAAAACATGGATGGTAATGATGCAACTGGTTATTAGGGTACTTAAGATGGAGGAGCTTGTGATGGATCTCTCGAGAGGAAGGTCAAAACTACAATATGTGAGTATTCGACTAGAGATCATAACCGCACCTGCCAAGATGGAAAATAGCATTTCACAAGCATAGGATCTATTTGGAAGGATGAAGGCATAGTTAACCTTCTCTCTAATAATGGTTTAACCCAATAATCTTGTTTCTTGTATGACTTCTTCACATAATATTATGGAGGACCAACTTGGTATTTGGGTTTGAAACGACCAAGGGGTCTAGCACCCTAACTTTAGAAAGCTAGTGAATGATTTCGTTGTTTTAAGCAACAAGTCTCTATGTTGATTTTGACATAAACTAAACTTAATAGCGCTCAAGCTATTATCGTAAGTTTGTTATTTAACAAGGTGGAAATGACTAATACATATGGCTTTCCAAGAGGAATTTGACCCTTATGGAATGATGATAAGGTGATCATTGACATCTTATACAAGACCAAGCAAGAAATTTATGGCTTCATTTAGGTAAAACCCTCAACTTCTCCTTGGTTGCTTTCCTATATTTAAGCTAATCCTAGTTTGACTTATAAAAAAAATCATTTGGAATAATTTGAAAAATATGGCTTCTATTAATATCATGCTTTGGAGATTTTAATGAAATTAGCCATGAGTCTGAAAAGTCAAATGGTGCTAGAACTAGGGTCAACTTGTTCAATGAGTATTTGGATTTTTGTAGTCTTATTAATCTTGGTTTTTCTGGTCCCATTTATACTTGGACTAAGTCGAGACTGGCTAACTCCATTATCTTAGAGAAAGTTGACCGTGCTCTAGGTAATCCTGAGTGGAAATCTCTATTCCTCGATGTAATTGTGGCTTATCATATCTGAGTTAAATTTGATCATACCCTTATCTCAATTCAACTTTAGTCTAGATCTTCTATTAGGTTACTCGTCTTTTTCATTTCGGATCCTACTGGTTGTCCCATCCTGGGTTACATCCTATCATTGCTAAGTCCTTGTATAATAATTCATTTCTCTAACAAGCCATTAGTTGCTTTACTAGGAAAGTTTCTTGGTAGAACAAACATATATTTGACAATATTTTTATTTAGAAAAATTGGATGGTGGGTAGATCAAAAGGGATCTAGTCTACTTTACACAACCATCCAAATGAGTCCGTGGTTAGGTTAGACAAATAACTCTAAAATGAATATATGGAGATTTTAAATCAAGAAGAAGAAATTTGGGGTTTAAAATTCCATATGAACTAGATTACTAATAGGAGTATGAACAATAAAACTTATTACTTATCCACTACTATTAGAAGAAGTTCCAATAAAATTCTGAAATTGAAAAATGATTGTGGTAATTGGATTGAAAACACTCTGGAGGTGCAGGGTTTGATTAGAAGCATCTTCATTAATAAATTCACTACTATTAAACTTGAGTCCTCCTTGTCCCATTTAACAATGGTTAGCCCCTATACTTTTAGTCAAGAATTTCATAATATGCTTATAGAGGAGGTCTTCAGGGAGGAAAAATTTTAAGGTTTTAAGTTTATGAAATCTTTCAAGGCTCTAAGCTCAGATGGCCAATGTTTGGGATTTTTTTTGTGTTTCAGTTTTAATGTAAGGGATTCTTTGGTCAATTGCATTTGTGAATGTTTTAAGTTTAGTAAAGTCCCAAATTGGATGAATTAGACTCTCATTGTCTCATTTCCAAGGGTAAAATTAGGAAAACTATTAATAGTCATAAACCCATTAGGCTGTACAATACTCCTATCTAGTTTCTATCTAAGGTCCTTATTGTGAGAATTAGACCCAAGTTAGGTAAGTTTATTTCCCCCTTCCAAGCCGCCTTTGTGCTTGGGACAAAAGCTAAGGATAATATTATTATCTTTAAAAATATAATGCACACCAAAGATAGATTAATGGCTAAGACAAGTAGTATGGTGATGAAGCTTGATCTCAAGAAAGCTTATAACTCCCTCAGGTGGAGTTTCATTAAAAAGACCTTGCTCTTTTTTGAATTTTCCTTTAGTTGGATTAATTTAATTATAAGCATGGTTTTTGGAACCCAATATATTATACTCTTTAATGGAGGAATGTCAAACCCCATTTCTCCTTCAATAGGCATTTGGCAGAGGGACCTTTTTTCTCCATACCTTTTCATCCTTCGTATGGAGTATTTGCACTTTAGGATTAGGGAGAAGATTAACACTAAATGCTAGTCTCCGATGAAGTTTAGTAAGTAAAGACTAAGCTTCTCTCACATTTTCTCTGCAGATGATATCATTTTGTTTGGAAAAGCCAACCCTACAAACTATCATGCCATTCTAAGTGTGTTAGAAAATTTCACTGTCGCTTCTGGGTTAAGGGTCAACTTAAGAAAGTCTCGTATGTATTTTTTCAAAAACACCTTTATTCAAGATAGGGATAACCTAAGCCATATTTTAGATATCCGTCATTCAAGAAACTTGGGGAAATATCTAAGTTATGAGATTAAAGCCTCCTATAAAGTGGCAAATTTCCAATTCAAAGTCGATAAGGTTAGGGATAGAATTAAAACTTTGGAACATAAATACTTATCCCATATGAGTAGAGTTATTCTTATTAACTTTATCATTATAGCCTTACCTATGTACCACATGACCTACTTAAGAGTATATATTCTAGAGTAAATTAGCTCATTAGAAGATTTTTGTGGGGGTTTCTAGCCAGAATACTAAGATGTCTTTTGTAAGCTGGGATAATGTTACTAAACCGAAAAGGTGGAGTAGCCTTGGAATTTGGGATTCAATGGTGAACAACCTTGCAATATTGAGTAAACTGACCTTGGATTTCCTTACCAATGAAGAGGCCACGTGAGTTCAGGTCCTTTAGAAAAAATACCTTACCCCATCTAGGTATAGTAGCCAATAAGTGAAATTTCCATCTCCCACAACTAGAAGGCCCTTAGATCTACTGGCCACATTATAAGGGATGGGCTTAAGTGGTTTATTGGTGATAGTAGAAAAATAAGTTTTTAGAGTGGTAATTGGATAGACCCGAGAACTTTGCGTAACCTTGTAAAGAGACCTCTAGAGGAGATGAAGAGTTTACTAGAGCCCTGTCCTTCTAAGGTAATAGTTTCTAAGACCTTACCAACTTGTCTCTTAAGATTAATCCTGACATTTGTAATATTATCTTTGACATTCCTTATAGTTTTAACCATTTTGAAGATAGGATTGGATGGGGTTTGACTAAGGATGGTTGTTGTAAATCTAAAAGTATTTACAACCATGTTATGCTAAGTAGGTTTGAAGCCAATGTTGATGGCTTTGGAAGATTTCCCCTTCCCAAAATCAAGTTTTGCTTATTGTTATGTTTTTTTTCAATGTTTGCCTACCAAGAAACTTCAGGGACATGAGTGGTTCAAATTGGTATGCCATGTGTAATCAAAGTGAGGACTCAATTGACCACATTCTTAAAGTTTAAGAGTTAAATTGTTCTAAAACTATATTGCTATTCGAAACCAAGTTAGGAACTATTTTCAAGTCAAGTTAAATTTATGGTTGAAAGACAATTTGTTGTGTGGTGAAACTCATGCTAATCTCTCTATTCTAAGGAATTATTTCTTTTTCTTTGTTTTGTAAAACATCCAACTTTTTAGAAATGACCACGTATTTAATAATGGTTCTTTAACATGGATATTAAAGGAGCTACTATTTTAAAAGTTATAAAGTCTTGGGCCACTCTTGGGAAAGGCAAAAATATATGTAAGTTGCAGGTTAAGGAAGTCAGGTGGAATCCTCCCAGATTTGGCTATAGGATGAATTCTAACAAGGTTATCAAGAACAACCCAGGAAAAGCAAGTTGTGGGGGCAATGATCAAAGATGTGAATGGTAGTTGGATTGTTAGATGCACTAAAGGGTCAGGAGTAATGTCCAATTTTGTGCCTGAGTTATGCAGGCTAAGAGATGGCCTCCAACTAGCTTTAGATAGGAATTTACTTTCATTTACTATTGAATTTGATGATATGTCTTTGGTTAATTTAGTTAATTCTCACGATTCCAGTACTTCTATGCATGTAGAGATTTTAGTTACTTATTGTAGAAGGACTTTACGGTCACTAGGCTAATCGGTTATCACTTCTTATTAATGTAAATGAATTGTGTATTTTGGAGTATCCTCATACAGGGAGCCCTCCTTAAGTTGTTTTATAATTCTTGTAAGGCTTCTAATTTAATTTTTCAATTTGCCAAAAAAAGGACAGTCAAAACTATATGTCCATTTTGACAAGCTATTTTGATAGAGTAAATAAAAATAGGCGACATGACGTGTTAGATTTTAAAATTTTGGCCATAAATTTTGTGTAGTTAAAGAAGCTACTATGTGTGTTTTGGACTGGGCCTTCATACTGATGGTCTTATAACCAAATTTTACTAGCCTTTTTTTGCCTTAAATGATAATGGATGGCTAGCTGGCTACAATTTTAAAAAACACTAATACTTCATACTCTTTAAAATCTTCAAATATAAAATTAACAGTAGGACATAGATTAAAAAATTTATTAATATAAAAAATAAATATTTTCTCCACAATAGTCATATTATCTTACTTTAAAAGCACGAGACCATATTGAAAATCATAAAATAATAATCATATTTAAAATCTAAAAAAAATTAATATTGTACATGATAACAAATATTAGATTTTCATATCATTGTTTGAGTTTTATTTAGCTTTCAATAAGATATACATGCAACTTTTAATATAAAGGATTGAGATTTCATTTATTTATTTTACAAAATGAGAGAAAAAATCAATAAAGATAGAGCTCTATGTTGTATTGTATTGACAAGAGAAAAAATATTATTATTTATGTATCCTTTTTCAACTTCTTATTTGACCAAAACAAAACAATAGTTTTCCTCTTTATATTAATGAATTTATTTATTTTTTAAATCTAAGTTATTTTTATTGCCATCATTTAATATCAATATGATAATGCATTTAAATCATGTCAGTCTTTTTATTATTAATTTCATAGATTAACTAACAATTTAATTCAATTATCTTAAATTAAAACATTAAATGATGAAATTAAAAATTAATTTTTAAAAATAAAATTAAAAAATCTATATCATTCAAGAATGAAAATATTAAATTATTCTTATGTATTAAGACTTTATATTGAAACATCCTCAGCGGAAGTTTTTATCGTTTTACTAAATTTAAAAAATAAATTGTTGTAAAATTATATTAAATTGTGGTTCAATTGATACTACTTAACACTATTCATTTGATAATTGTTTTTATTTTTTTTATAATTTGTCAAGTTTTCTTTTAATTAACACAATTTTCCTTAGTTAATATAATCTTAGTAATAAAGTAGCTGTCATTAAATGTCGACGACTGTGAGTTTCCATTGATGAGTGTATGCAACTTTAACCCTCGATCTAGTATCTTATTTTTACAAATTCAAATATTTCGGATAGCAAATAAAAATTTTGGATTTGGATCTCCTAGTCAATTGGCTGCTGATGCCATGAACCAATTGATCTCGGGAATTGCAAAAACAAGGAAACAATTACAGCAGTTCTAGCAATGCCACATGTCTGATTTTTACTTACTATCGTGACAGGTATCAATACCTTAGTTTTTACTCAATATATGGGAGACCTCACCAATGTGAAATCCATAATTAGAGATGACACAGAATTGCATGCGTTGAACAGACAACGATAATTGCGTGTTTCCTGTGGATTTCATAATCTCTCGTCACTGGCTGATTAGCTTGCATGGGCTAATTTTGCGTGAAGAGATTCGTGATGCACTAAATCTACAAAGAAAGATCATATATTAATATATAAAAGTTATTTTATTCACCTATTTATTTGAAAATTTTAAATCAAACTCAAAGTGTTACATTAATTATTTATTATGGTGGATATTTTTGGAACCACACAAATAGATTAGTAAAAACTCAATAGACTAGCCTAGCAAGTAAAGATCCAGCTTAAATAGAATTGGAGTCGTAGAAGTAAGGTATCAGGTCATCAAAACACGAACTTAGGTCATTGACCAACGAGGATCGAAGTACTCACCTCGGATCATTAAGGACGAGATCCAGATCACAGCTCCAAGAGCACGCCCTACTAGTCATCCATTCAAAAGACTGTTCAGTTGCTTATTTAATACAAATCCGTTATCAATCATTATAACTAATTTATGACTCATTTCCATTATGGAATACGTTGTAACACCTTACCTATTATAAAAAGGGGAAGAAACTATTATAAGAGATAGAGACATACAGACAAATACAGATAAACTACAAACTGAAATACTTTGCAAAAGACTAAAAATAATATAACCGTGGACATAAGCCTTGCATTCTAATTGAACCACATTAAAAAGCTTTTGATGTCCCTTGTTCTTCCTTTCTTTCAATCTCTTCCTTGATTATTTACACTCACAATCTGTAGTTTAGAGATTCACTGAACTTCACAAGTTGATCAAATTTTACCATCAACATTTTGATACTAGAAGGAGGGCCCAAACTGCACTCTCTCTCTTTTTGACTTACTATGCAACTGCAATGGCAAGAGGAAGAACCACTAGGAGTATAGACGCTATTGTTGGCCAGCCTAAAGGTCACGTGGAGCAACAATGAGAAATGTTACCAGTTGGAGGCTTAGTCATCCCTGCGGCAGGTGCCTCTATTGCCCTCACAACAGGTGCTGCCATAGGCAGGCTCCATTGACCCCTCGCCAGCCTACTACTTTTGGGACTGACAGAGTGTAAGCATGGCACTAATATTAAGAGGCACTTGAAAACATAGTAAGGGAATTGGTCGATGTGGTGAGGGTGCTAGCTCAGGCACAGGCCTAGGACGCATGAAGACAAGTTGAGGTCGTTGCTCCCGGAGGAGAATTCCAGCAGCCAAGAGCTCAGCAAGAGGGGCTTGTCAAATAAGAACATCAGCGAGTTGGTTCAATTCACTCGTCCAATTCACGACTAAGGTCGGAGGTCCATTGAGCTCATAAGGATAATGAAGGAGATAATCAGCAACGTGAGGGCTCACATTGAGAAAAAAACTTGAATAGGACCAATCATGGACATAGATCAGATCGCTATTCACCGAGTTATGAGCACAGTAGAAGGCACAGAGCCTCATATCGCCATTCCCATGACTAGGGAGGTGACAAGAATCATTGAACAACCAGTCGTTGGTCTAAGGCACAAGACCCGATGATCGAAGAACTACTTCAAAGGGTATAGTAGTTAGAGAAGTGCCCTCTGACTCAGGATAGATAAGACTATTATGAGAAGAGGACACCATTCACTAGGGAGATTGAGATGGAGACTCTTCCTTGCAGGTTTAAGGTCCTGAATATTTTGTAGTACAATGGGGACAGCGACTCGTATGACTACCTGGATGTGTTCAATGTCCAAATGGATCTTTATGCCACCAATCCACTAGTCAAATGCCATGTTTTCCCTGCCACCCTTAGAGAAATACCTTGAATGTGGTTCAAGAGCCTCCCAACTCGTAGCATTCATAGTTGGGAAAAATGCCAGAGAAGATTCCTTAATCAATATAAGGAACTAAGAAGACAGCTTACACCATCTTGTCACCTCGTAACAATCTTTCAGGGGAGAGATGAATCATTGAAAGACTACATCACCCAATTCAGGCATGAGGTCAGCAATGTAGAAAATCCCTCAAATGAAAGCATCCTCACAGTGATCTCGGTTGGACTTCGCAAGGATAGGAAACTATATGAGAGTATATATAAGTCTCCAGTAAGGGACTTGGGTGAATTCTACAAGAGAGCTACTAAGGAAATTAGGTGGGAGGAAACTTTTGGCCCAAAAAAGCCTAACCAGAAGAATGAGGTGAGTGGCTCCAACCAAAGCAAAAAGAAAAGCAATGATGGGAATAACAAAGAGGGTCAAAAGGATGGCTCTAATAGCTAGGCCACAAAAAAGGCTAGGAGTAAGTGACCTCAACGCCAAGGCTGCCATGATAGCTATAGCATCATGTCGAATACTCCAAATAGGATATTTGTAATAGAGAAGGACAAGGAGGACTTTGCCCTAAGGACTCCCCTCGAGCACAGGAATAGAAATAAGTTTGGTGTCTATCACAATGAGGTCGGGCACAATACTTCAAAGTTCTGGGCTCTCAAAGATGCCATTGAGGATCTTATCAAGAGAGGTCGCTTGGAAGACTATATAGTGCAACCTTCAGGATAGCAACCTCCAAGACCCTAGTAACCAATGCAACACTAGTGTCAGCAGACTCCTGAATATGAGAAAACACCCTCGGTGAGGACTATATTCACTATCCATGGTAGGCTTCACATTGCAGGCACTTTAAATAGGTCACACAATCGCTACGTGCAAGAGGTAAGCCATATCCTACTCACGAATCATGGAAAACATGAAAGACTTGCTAAAAAAGTGAGAATGGCCTCAGATAGCATTACTTTCATAAAAGAAGATACACAGGGAATACACTCTCCCTACAATGACGCACTGGTTATCCAAGTTAGAATAGGCAACGTTGAGGTGCGAAGAATAATGATTGACACTGGCAGCTTGGTGAATGTTATGTATAAGGGGTGCTTTGAGCAGACAAGATTAAGCGCGAGCCAATTGAGGTCTTCCCCTGAGCCATTCTATGGCTTCATGGGAGATGGAATATTACCAGTGGGGTAGATCAAGCTCCTAGTTACTCTAAGAGACTCAAATCAACAAGCCACTATCCTAACGGACTTCTTGATTATAGACTATTCCTTAGCATATAATGTGGTGCTAAGGCGACCTACGATGAATGACCTCAATATGGTCACGTCAACTAGGACACTAACCATCAAATTCTCGATGCCCAATGGAGTTGAATATATGCAAGGTGAATAGCATATAGCTCGACACTGCTATGAGGATGCAGTTAAGCTCGAAGTAAGAGGAAAAAAGGTTAATATGGTGTCTGGTGGAGAACCATGAGTCATGAGTACAACAAGAGTCAACCATGACCTCAACTCCCATGAGATGGATACAGATCGAGCAACTGGCCCAGTAAAGGAGCTCGAAGATGTGCAAGTCAGTGAGGCAAATGTTGAGAGATGCCTCAAGCTAGGGAAAAGCTTGCCTTCAAATGTGAAAACATAGCTAACTAAATTTCTTAAGGTGAATCTAGACATCTTCGCCTAGAATCATAAAGACATAGTGGGAATCGATCCTAGAGTTATGTCACACAAACTCAATGTTGACCCTCTTCACAAGCTAGTTCGCCAAAAAAGAAGGCCTATGACTACTGAGCATTATGTCACTCTGAAAAAAAAGGTAGATAAACTTCTAGCCAATAGGTTTATCTAGGAAGCTTATTACCTAACTTGGGTAGCTAACCCTATACTTGTGAAAAAGAAGAATGGGAAATGGAGGACCTACATCGACTTCACAGACCTTAATAAGGCATGTTCAAAAGATAGCTTCCCCTTACCAAGGATTGATTAGCTCATGGATGCAACAGTAAGGCACCAACTCCTTAGCTTCATAAATGCCTACTAGGGGTACAACCAGATCCCCATGGACCCACAAAATGAGGAACATACCTCATTTATCACTGACTACAGGCTATAATATTATAAAGTAATGCCCTTTGGACTAAAAAATGTAGGGGCAAACTACCAACGATTAGTGAAGATGATGTTCAAAGAACAGATTGATAAAACAATGGAGGTGTACATGGATGACATGTTGGTAAAATCTGGACAGGTCACCAACCATGTCCATGATCTGAGGGAGATGATCAAAATTCTGAGGAGGTATCAAATGAAGTTGAATCCACATAAATGTGCATTTGGGGTTACCTTGGGAAAGTTCCTCAAATTCATGGTAAATAACAGGGGGAATTGAAGCAAATCTAGAGAAAATCAAAGCCCTCATTGATATGAGACCCCCAACCAAAGTCAAAGATGTACAAAGTCTAAATAGTCAAGTCATAGCCCCTTAGCAAGTTCATTTCAAAAGCCACTGACAAGTGCATCCCTTTTGTCGATGTGCTAAAGAAAGCAAAATGCTTTAAGTGGATTGAACAATGCAAGATTGCTTTTTAGCAGCTGAAAAAGCACATGGGACGAGCTCCTCTCTTGTCCAAACCAAAAGAAGGAGAAAAGCTTATCATTTACCTGGGAGTGTCTCAGCATGCTCTCAGTGCAGCTCTAATATGAGAAGAAGGTATTCTTGGTCTACTATATTAGTAAAAGGCTATTAGATGTTGAAGTAAGGTCCTTATCAATGAAAAAACTTGCTTACAGACTCGTGATGGCATCTAGGAAGCTGCGACCCTATTTTCACGCACACAACATAAAAGTGCTTATGCAATTCCCACTCAAGCAAGTCTTGCAAAAAATGGATACATTAGGTCACCTGCTTAAATGGGTAGTGGAGCTAGCCCAATTTGATATTGAATACAAGCCCAAACCAATAATCAAAGGGCAATTCCTAGTGGATTTCATTGCAGAATTCATAGGACCCATAGAAAAAGAAGCAGAGATCGCAGAGTGCCTGTACAAGGAATTATATGTTGACAAATCGTCAAGTAAGCAAAAGGTCAAGGTAGGAGTGCTCTTATCAGCCCAGGGGGATATAAAATCCTTTATGTATTGAGATTTAGCTTCCAGGCCATAAATAATGAAATAGAGTATGAGGCATTACTAGCAGGGCTCTATGTAGCAAAAAAGATGTGAGCTAAAAATGTGAGGATATTCAGCAATTCCCAGCTCATTGTCTGTCACATTCAAGGTGAATATCAAATGAGAGAGTCAGAAATGGCTATCTACCTTTAGAAAGTTCAGGAATTGCTTGGCTTATTCCGACTTTATGATGTCAATCAGATTTCACGAACTCAGAACTCTCATACAGACGCATTAACTTGTCTAGCCATAACCAAGGATGCAGATTTCTTAGGGGTGATCCCCATGGAGTTTCTTCCATCACCAAGCACACATCAGAAGGATGTTGTGATGGCAATTGCCATGGCACAAGACTTGTGGATGGGTTTGATCATTGATCACTTATAAGATGACAAGTTGCCAGAAGATAAGTTAGAAGTGCATCATTTGTGAACTCGAGCAACCAGATACTGCATTAGCGATGACATGTTATATAAGAAGGGATTCTCAACTCCACTCTTAAGATTTATAGATGGCCACAACTATGAAATCATCTTAAAGGAAATTCATGCTGGCCATTATGGAAACTATGTTGGGGGCTATCTCTAGCTCAAAAAGCACTCCGACGAGGATCCTATTAGTCGACAATGAAGTAAGATGCCATTGACCTCGTAAAAAAGTGTGATAAGTGTGAAATGTTTGCCAAAGTCTTGTGAGCTTTGCTAACTCACCTATAATAGATGGTTAGCCTATGGCCCTTCACGATCTGGGCCATAGACCTGATTAGACCACTCTTGATAGGTTACGGGAACTACAAGCATGCAATAGTCACTGTTGACTATTTCATTAAGTAGGCAGAAGCAAAAGAACTAGCAAAAATGTCTTCTGCAAAGATTGAGAAGTTCATATGGGCCAACATTATTTATAGGTTTAAAGTCCCTTAACAGATTGTAAGTGACAATGGGACCCAGTTTGACAGCTATTAGTTCATCAAATTCTGCAGCGATATCAAAATTGTGAAGAGTTTTTCAACTGTAAACCATGTCAAGCCAACAAACAAGTTGAGGCTGTCAACAAGATCATCAAACAGATCTTAAAGATGAGGTTGAAAGCCAAAAAGGGAGCATGGGTAGACGAGCTGCAGAAGGTGCTTTAGGCTTACAAAACCACAGCTTATAACACTACAGGCAAAAACCCCTTTTCGATTGTGTATGGATCTAAGGGCATAATCCTAGTAGAATTTGAAGTGACTTTACAATGACGAGCGAGATTCAATCCAAAAGATAATAATCAACTACTCGTAGCAAACCTCAACCTCGCAGAAGAGACTAAAGAAATGGCTTGCCCCAAGGTCGCAACCTATCAACAACGGGTCGTAATATTCTACAACCGAAAGGTCTGAGTTCAGAACTATAAAATTGGAAATCTCGTACTATGCCTTATTCTGCTTAGAGCTCATAAGGCTTATGATGGGACACTAGGTTTGAATTAAGAAGGCCCATACATAATTAAGGAAAACTTGGGAAACAGAGCTTACCACCTGATGAATATGAATAGAGCTGAAGTTTCTCAAGCTTGGAATGCTAAGCATCTCCACTTGTATTTTCAATAGAGACTCAAATCTTGTAATGTTATTCAGAATTTAATGAAAGCAATTAAGGTTTTCCCCCAAATTCTTACATTTGTGTTTATTAATTTTTGAATATAATACCAACAAAGCATTATAAAGGAAGCGAGCTAAAAAAAAGTCATGGAACGCTAGTTAAAGCATGACCTACTAGACAATTCATTGCAAGATGAGCATGACCTATCAGGCAATAAGATTGCTAGCTGAAGCACAGCCTACCTGGGCAATTCATTGTTAGCTAAGGTGTGACCCACTGAGCATTCATCTTGACAAAGTCATGATGTTCTAGCTAAGGCATATCAATACGACCTACTTGAATACTCGATTCATGCTAGCTAAGGCACATCAATGTGACCTACCTAGGCACTCAACTCGTGCTAGCTAAAGCACATCAAGATAACCTACCTAGGCACTCAACTCATGCTTGTTAAGGTGCATCAATGCGACCTACCTAAGTGCTTGAATTATCGCTAGTTGAGGTGCATCAATACGACCGACCTGGGCACTCATCTTCACATAAATTTATCATAGTTTGCTAGCTGAGGACCATTTATATTAACCAATATGTTATCATATGTGACCTATTCAATATTCAACTTAACTAATGTTTATCAAATCATGATCTGCTAGCTATTATATGCAGTAAAAGGGAAGCAAGTGAGAATATCATAAAAGTTCATTTAACACCTCCTTCAATGAGGTAAATTCATACAAAGTTCAAGCACAAATACAAAGTTCAAGAATGAAATCCAAAGTTATAGAAATTATGGCCTAAGAAGTCTAGTCCTCAGGAATTGAGCTCTTTTGGGATGAAGGTTCAACATATGGGACAAGCAGGTCCTCCATCATTTGATCACCAATGGCTTCCATGACCTCAAAGCTACCCTCTTTTTGAATAGTACCCTCAGTAGGAGAAACTTCAAGTGTGGACTCTACACCCTTTTTGGAATAAATGGCCTTCGTAACCTTCTCAAAGCCTCTAATAGCCACAAGAGCATCCTTACCAAAAAAAAAAAAGAAATCCATCTTCAGGTACTGCTCCCACAGAGTGTACAAGAAGGAGGCACTAGTTTCAGACTCTGTATTTTCTGCTACTTTCACAACTAGCACAGTGGTCTTTGTTTTAACCCAAGTGACCTCTTCTTTTCCCAGAATAACTTCTTCCCTAGCCACCTCAAATTTCTTCACACCAACCTTAGCTCACTGCACTGTCGCCTCAGCTCATTGTATTATCACATCTAGTTTACCATTTACTTTTGTCAGCTCATCAATCGCTTTATTAAGACTGGATATGATAGCCTTGCCATCTGTCACCTTGTGAGATAAAGCTTTCTTGGCTTCATGCTTGGCAACTTCAGCGTCTTTAGTTCTCTCCCTTAACTTTAACACCTCAGCAGTCGCGGCGGCCAAGTCACCCTCAAGTTTTGCTTTCTCCTCACTCTAAGCTCGAAGTGTCTTCTTTAGCTTTATTACTGTTAACAAGTTCTGAAAAAACAAATGGTCAAGTTAGATTACAAAAAGGCAAAAGAACCAGGGTGAAAAGACTTTACTTACCAGCAAACCATAATAAGTTATACAACTCAGTAATCCTTCACCCAAGAATGCCTCTAACTCCAATGCTTTGGCCCTACTACGAGGTCCTAGGATCATGTCAACATTCTCCAGAAGGAAGTCAAAGTGCTCCTTCATTTTTGGGCCAAGACCGACAAGTTGCTTCTTCACCTCGACCTCAGGTGCAACCTGTTCCAAGGTGGCAACAACTTTCTTCACCTTGTCTCTTTTTTTCTTTTTGGTAGGGGGCTCAGAGGGGATGTGATCTCAACCACCTTGCCCACCTTAAAATGCAAGATGGGAGCTAGCTCCTACAAGGGTACTACTACTAAGGTCAAAGGTTGATCTGTAGCAGTAGGGGTTGTAGTAGCATTAGGAGTTGATGAGGTCGATGCAAAAGAAATAGTTAGTGGTTTTCAAAGGATGAGCTTCATCATGTACTCATAATCTTTAAAGTTTGCTGGGCCAACCTCCCTAATTTGGTGATCTTTGATCTCCCTAGTGAGTTCAATGTTTAAAGCAGGAGTAACCTTATGTGAGTGCAAGAGATCCTCATCAAACCTAAGGTTATCCATAGTAGTAAATTGACCCAACACCTCAACCTCCTCAGCCCCAAGAGTTAGCTTTTCCTTGCCTGCCTTGTCTGCAAAATGAAATAATGTTAGAATAAAAGAGAAATAAATAAAAGAATTCATTAGGCTTGCACAACCTTAGCTCTCTCACCAGGAGAAGAACAAAACCAAAATTGCAAAGTGGCGCAAAGACAAACAAGAGACATAAAGCTAGCAGGTTTTATAATTCCCCACATTAGATTTGCCTTTAGCGTCGCCTTGCGGCAAAATTTTCTAATGCACAATCTTCTAAGCTTGTTAGCCTAGAATATTCTAACCTACACATTAGTTTTAATGTTGAAAAATAATTATTATCTAACAATATGTTTTAGTATCTTTGAATCTATTTTTTAGGTTGAAAGAAAGATCAAAGGTATTTGATTGAAGAAATCTAAAGAGATTCAAGATTAGTGTTTAGGATTTATTTTTATTTTAGGATCTTATGTAAATAAGCTTAAACAGTATTTGATCCAATTATTATTAAATAATGAAGTAATAAAAATTATTTTGAAAAGAAAAATTTGCATCATACTTCAATGTGACATCGATGTACTAAAGAACTGTGAAAATCTTCATAGTTAAATCGAAGTCACTTCAATATATCAAAGAAAATTTCTTACCAAAGGTTTGGAAACATGGCTGTGTCAATGTTGTAATGATGTAGACTCTACTAACAACACATTATACATTAATTTCACTTTAATTCATTAGTAAATAACCCACCATAATCGATGTTACATCGATTCAAAAATTGAAAAACCTTTTTTTTGTTACAGACAGTTATGGCAGTTATTCTGGCCTAACTACCCTCCATATATAAATTCTTTTCACACAATTTTACATAACAATCAAATCCGAAAACTACTGATTAAGAAAAAAACTTTATCTGCTCTTACTATCATCAATCTTTCACAAGCTCACTGGATCAAATCTATTTCAATTTATCATAGCTAGTTTGAGATTTTCATCCTAAATGTTGGTATTATATTTTCAATCCTTTTCTTCATTCTATTCATTTATTTGATATTTTTAGGTGTTAGAAATCTGTATAGGTTTAGAAGAGCATGTTGTAAATCTTCTAGGTTAGTAAGAAACCTGTTAATCTCTTATGTTTTGATGTAAAGACTGGCATTTCAAGAGCCTGTCAATCCTGATAGTTTTTGTTTCTAATTCTGAGGTCTTTCCATTGAGAAAGATCAAGTGGAGTAGACTTGAATTGTGATTTCAATTCAAGTTGAACCACTTTAAAAATTTCTGTCTTCAATTCTTTTTCATTATTTGCACTTTAATTGCTTTTACTATCAATTCTCTATCTTTATTATCTGTACAATTGCTGGCTGTCATATCTTTACATATCCAATCAATA
>JANHAO010013114.1:0-16019 GCA_026873985.1 Saraca asoca
TGGATAGTTGAGTTGTAAGGATTCTAGTACTTAAAATATCTTCCCTGTGGGATCGACCTGTATTCGTCGGTACTAGCTACAACTATGCCGTGTGCTTGCGGTTATTTTAAAACATACAACAAGTTTGTGCACATCAGGTAGTAAACATCAACACATGTTCCAAATCTACCTAGGTTTCACTGGTCTTCCAACTAAGTCTGCAGGCACAAATAAGTGGCACCTGAATCAAATAAGGCTCTTATTGGATAGTTTTCTAGAAGTAAAGTACCTGTCACCATAGTGCCAGAGGCTTTGGCTTCTTGACATGTAAGTGCATACACTTTGGCTTGCGATCCAGTTGTTTCTCATCCATTGTTTTCTCTTCCTCCTCCATAGTCTGGTACAAATGGAGACATAATAGATGTTGTATCTTATGTCGTTGGTGCACTCAATGTAGCGGTAGTTCCTTGGAATGGCATTGTTGGATAGTCTCTCACCTTGTGCCTCATCTTGCCCATACATAAAACATGCTCTAGGTTCAAGCCCACAAGGTCCACGATGATTGGTCATGCATTGGTTACAATATGGCTCATCTATTCACAACAAACTAGGCATTGAGTATGCTTATTTAGCTTCTCTTGATGTAAACCAATTTTATGTATGGATCCCTTGATATGGCCTATGAAATCTACCTATCGCTCCTCTAAACTGTGCATTTTATGCAAATAAAGCCTTTCCTGACTTACTAGCAGTTCAAACTTCAAACCTTAACCTCTTCTTTTTCAAGGTTCCCTCCTTCTCCTTTCTTTTGATGAAAATTCTACATTGAGGGCTTGACTTAAGTCTTGCTAGTAGGTACCAGTATTAGTGATAGTAACTCGATCAAAGAAATAATTGTGAAGTCCATGCATGAATCTCTCCACCTTAGCATTTTTAGTTGGAATCAAATACCTAGCATAACAGGAAAGTTTAGTAAATTATGTGTCATACTGTGGCACTATTGTTGGCCCCTAAGTTAGATATTCAAATTCCCTAGCTCTTGCTTCCTTAACACTTGGCGACAAAAAATGATCCACCAGATCATGTTGAAACTATGCCTACATCAATAGCGCTGTTGCTACATCTTGCTTTTCTACATGATGAACATATCAGAAATGTGTTACATCATCCAATTGGTACCTAACTAGTTATCATAGTTTTCTCATCACACCTTTGCATTTTCCCAATTCTCTCAATTTGATTTAGGGAATGATAAGGATCTATTGAAGGATTTGTGCCATCATATCTCAATGCTTTAAGTTTCAAAATTTCATGCATTATTTGTAGTCTGTCTCAAAGTCGCACAAGGGAAAGTGATTGTTACAATATTACTCCCTATTCTAGCTTAGGTTTTGTTCCTTATTCTAGTTTTGATTCTGATTTAATTTTGTGCTGTAATTTCTACTAACATTTCTACTATTTATTGAAGATTAATGGCTCAAAGAGGAATTTTTGGTTGCTCTTATTCTAGTCCCCTATTTTTTACCACAAATCTCTAACCACGTGAATTTATGGAATCAGCTTGTTCCTGTTGTTTTGTTATCATTGGATTTTTTCTAGTGTTCCTTACTACAATACTTCTATGCTCTTTTTCTTGGCATTTTTCGTACAAAATAACTTTTATTAGATGTTAAAATTTTTAATTAATAATTACTTGATCCTAATAATGGTAGTTGTTGTAGTAACGATTAGCATAAGCAATAAGTGCTTCTGGATGCACACTACTACTTATGTCGATTCCTTTCCATGATTGTGTGATGTAAATTTTTGCTGTTTTTGGTAAATGGGTATCCCATAATAGCCTTGAACTATGCACTGATACCACCTCTATTACAACCCAATTTTAACTCTAAGCAAGCCTATTACATTCTTAGGGAATTATTTTATCAAAATTCTTCTTAAAATCTTATTTCAATTTTCTATTATGAAATTTACTAATTTAAATTCTATACTAAAACAAGTTTCATATTTAATTAAAGTATTAGCCATTGGAACTAATACTATATTTAATTAAAGTATTAGCCATTGGAACTAATGCTATTATTATTACTAATATCTAAGCTAATTATTCTAAGTGACACAACTTAACATAATATAATATTTATGTATACATTTATCCAAAATATTTGTCTACAAAGTTAGCCTATTAGTCTTGGTCCACAAGTTAAATGGCCCTTCTATGACTACTATATTAGTCCACTTGCTTTACCAAAGGCCTATTAAAATTTGATTGGGCTTTACAAAAATTCCTAACAACTAAGTCAATTTACATATTTGGATCTCAAGGTATCTTTCTACATATTAGCCTATCATATATTAAGCTACCACTTAACTTTTCATTCTTAGCAACCTATAAGTTCTTCCATTATATATATATATGTGTGTGTGTGTGTGTGTGTGTGTGTGTGTGTGTGTGTGTGTGTGTACAACAAAGGAACTCATGATATGGAGTACTACAAGGCTGGAAAGAAAAATAGAAAATCATGACCTATGTATAGCACAAGGTTGAGGTCATACATGTGGTCATATACTAGGCTATAGGTTGGTGGGGAAGGTTCCTATATATAAACTACACCTGCATGATACATCAGCTTGGGCTCATACATATCTATCATGATAGAATAATGAAATTCCCAAAAAAAGGTATTGTAGTTCCACCACCAGCAACTGTGATAAAATATTGGGGAGTCAATTTTTCTGAAGGGAGGATGACTCCTTTATAGTATCTAAAAAAATATTAAACAATAATAATGAGTATTAAATACTTAGTGAATGATTGTCTAACCCCACCTTGGTGGGCATGCAGTTAGAAATAAATAACATAGAAATAATATATTAACCAATTTATAACCAGAAGCTTAATTCTTGCCAATTTTTATTAACTTTGTCACATATTTATTTTATTTTACTTTTCACTTTTTAAACCCTTTCCATATATTATAGATTTACCACATAAGCACAAACAATATTTTAAATAAGTTTATATTTCTTCATTTAAAATAAAATAATTAGATTTCATACAATAATTGGTAGAATCGTGTGAACATTCCTTCTTTTGACTCCTTTCATCAATAGTCATCTCTTCTCCATCCTTAGCCCTCCATTCATTTGTAACCTTTTCCCTAAACATGGCATTGAGCCTTTATTTTTCCTTGCATGTCTTTTAGTTCTTATATTGATAAAAATATTGGTATTTTATTCTTTTACTTTATTTGATCAAATAAAAGGAATGGAATGTTTCATTCCTCAATATAATGCTAATATACTTACACTAGCTTCACAATTTCCAAAAAATTCCTCCTTGCTTGCCATGAACCTTTCCTTGAAAGGTCATACCTTCTTAAATCCATCTCCTTTTTGACCTACCTTCCCATTGAATTCTAGATACTTGGACCATTTTGCCCTTTCCTCCTCAAGAAAGGCCATTTACCTCCCTTAGAGAAAGTGGGCCATGGTTTGGTGCCTTAGCAAGGTCCAACCATGCCTTTTTCTCATTTTATGGGCAAGTGCCCTTTATTTGGGCCTTTCCTAAAGATCTATCTTTCACCTTTTAGGTATTAGGTCAATTACTTAGCTATAAACCCAATTTGTTATTGGATCTTACTAAGTTTCTAAAGTCCTAAGTTTAGTAATTTCCCTTTATCTTCTAAACATATCTGATTAGCCTATGTTCTCTTAGTAGGTCTTATTTGGTTTTTGAATTATCAATTCTTCAAAAATCCAATTTCTTGTTTCCTCAAGTGTAAGAACTCTAATAGGATAATTTGCTAATTTCCAAGATTTAACATTTTAAGTTCTGTACTTAATTCCTCTAAATTTATTTTCATGTTTATTCTAATGGTATAGATTTCTTTTAACTTACAAGTAGATGTTACAATAAGATATAAATATATTTATTCCACAACAATTTTGTAAAAAAAAAATTATCTACAAAATCATGCTACATAATATTGGAGGAAAAATCAATAATTGTGGTGATGATATATGGTGGCAGAGTGAATTTTTTTTTAATAAGATATATTGAATACCTAATAAGGTGAAATATAAGAGAAAAAAATTACAAATAGATATTTGATAGTGAAAAGTTTATTATTATTATTATTGTTGTTGTTTTTCTTGTCAGAGATTTATATAATCTCAAATCTTATACAAATCAATAGGTGTGTTGAGGTAATGGCAACGCAATATTTGCTATTGAAGCACAATTGCTCCATATTTTTGTTGCCCTTGTCATGATACGGGATACACTATCTTTGAATGTTTGTCATTTGAGTGTAAACCTGAGCAAGCCATCATAACAACGTTTTCCCACTCCATTTACCATATTGAGGCAACCCTCATTTGTGGTAGTAACATTGACAAAATATATATCGCAAAATAAGTCCTTTGACCGCACTCTCTACTAAACTTTTTAGAGCACAATTCTAAAAATTTGAAAAATCCAGGGTATTCCTCAGGCGGTAATTGGGGTAAAGGTGTAGGAGATTCATTGTCTATGGGAGTATCACATAAAAAGCCTGGTGTGAGCAATAAAGCGCCAGTTGCAATAAGTAAGACAATCATCGAGAAAACATTGCTTGGTCCTACCATTATATCTTAAAAATATGATGATGATGGGTCTATCCAATCTAAAGTGAGCCCTTTGTTGGATAAGGTAGGAGCTTGGAGTGAATGTATATATAGAGAGAAGTAGGGAGATAACCAAATTTTCCTGTTCAAGTTACATTTAAGAAGTTATTCATGTGAAACTATTTGCTAATTATGTTTTTATTAATCAATAAATTTTCAGTTATAATATTTTTTAATTCTTTTAACTTGAAATTGACATTAATTTTGTACTTTGACACATTAGTTAATATATTTTGTTTAAAAGAACACTTTATAATTTTGTTTTTAACATATTGTTGTGGATTTTAGCAGTAATAAGTATTTCGAGATGTATATTTATCATAATTTCATAACAGAATGTTTCAAGTAACACTTATTTATGACTTGTTAGAGTTGGCTTTTTGTCACCCTCAAATGTGAAAATGGAGTATTTAAAATCTTAAGACTAAGGAGTTATCCATAAATGTTTTTCTGCGAACACTAGTAATGACTTAATTATGATTCCTTATTAACCATTTATAAAAGAATTAAGGCAAGTTTAATCTAATTTCATAACATTAATCTGCATAAACCAATGGTGAAGGGAGAGATAGTCATTTGGAGGTGTTAAATTACAATGTTATTAAAGGTTTGCACAAAACATTTTGTTTTAGGTGATTGTATAAAAATTTTCTTAAAAGTTTTGTAAATCTTAAAGAAAATATTGGTATATTAAAGCAAACTTTGTGAGCTCTAACGCGGCATGTAGCCCCAGTATAAAATTCCATAAATATTTATTCTCAATGAATTTTAATTTTTCTCATCTGTTTTGGCGTATAATACCTTAGTTATTGTATTTACTTAAACCTTTGGGATTGAAATCACATGATTATACAACATCATAAATATTGTTTTTAATGAATTTTTATGTGCTTCATTTGTTTCTGTGTATTCCTTAGTTATTATATTGCGTATTCCTTAGTTAATATATTTATTTAATCCTTTTGGACTGAACTAATACATAAAGACACCTCAAAATCATTTAGAAGTAGAAGTAGTTTTAGAAAATATATTTTTGAAAACTTATTAATTTTTGTTCAATGAAAATTGTTGTAGATATACGCAAGCAATTGTCTTTTAAATTTTTTATTAAATATTATATCAACAAACAAAATATATCTATCAATGGACAATTCAATGTAATACCCCAAATCTTCTAAAATTAATTTCAATAATAAAATAGGAAAAATAAAAATGTTGAAGAATTCAAAATTTTAGATTTGATGTTATGAGAGACCCAAATATGATAAAAATAGACTATATAAAATTTTGAAAATATTTCAGAGATCGAATTGCTTTTATAAATGTTCGAAGGACAAAAATTCACATTTTTGAGAATTTATTTCCATAAAATTTTGAAAATATTGAAACTAGGGTTATGAGTTTTGGATGAATACAAAATTAAAGTTGTTGTGAAGGTATTTAATTTAATTAATTTATATTAACATTTTGTGATCACTGGTGAATGGCAAGTATGTTAAATTTGAGTTCAAAATGGAAGAAATGGGAAAATTTACTAAAAAGGGAAAATAGTCAATTTTAGTCATTGGGAATTTGACTTTCTTTTCCCATTTTGCCCTCCATTAAGCCAACTTCTCCTCTTCGGCTTTAGTCTAAAGAAGTTATGCAGACTTTACCATTGTCTCCTCCAAGCTTCCATATTCTCTCTTTACCTTCATCCTCTCTCTACACAAGTAAGCTCACTAACTCTTATTATTTTCTCAAATTTTACTATTGAATCTTCTCTTCTTCCTCTTCATTTTGATATCAAAATCATACTGATTCACTGGGTGAAATTTGAGATATGAAGTTTGGAAATTTGCTGCTATTGTTCACGTTACTACTTAACCCATGAATCAATTTAGTTTTTCTGGCATTTTAGAGTTTGAATCTACTAGATATAGTTGGTTTCTGTTAAATTGAATCATAATCTAATTATATAAGCTTTGTTGAAGTGAGAAATCTTTGGAAAATTTTGAAAGCTAATAGACTCTTCTTTTGTGTTCTTGAAGAGTATAGGCAGATTTGGTATGATCAGTTGCACCTTTGTGTTTCCAATTAGCAAGGTGAATATCTCTTACCATTCTTGTGAATTAATATATGTTTCTTGCTTATGATCTACTAAATAGTTTATGATAGTTGATGAAAATAGGCTTTGTGAATGTGAAGCATGATTTATGATTGAATGCATTAGTAAATAAAATGATTAGTTTGTGATTGAAATAGTTAGGTTTTGTGTATGCTGTGATAAGACCTTTAGTGTATGATTGAATCAGAAATTATTTTCCCCTATTTTTCTGCTATTGCCTGCAATTTCTACTCATCTAATTCAAATTGCAACTTTTTGAACTAAATCCATGATCATGTTCACAGAAACCCAGCAGTTTTGCTCTTATGATTTGAATTGAAATTTGAACTAAATTTAAGGTGATTTGAATTGATCTTCCCTCATTGTTTTTCGATTCTACTTACTATCCTGATTGCATTAGAATTTGGAATTCCTAAACTTTTGCACATTTTGGCGAACAGATTCTTATATTTAACTAAATTCCTTATGGTCGAATCAAGTCTTACATATTTAAATTCTTCAATTCTGTTCTACTTGAACTTCTTTTAGATCTTAATTGATCCTTGTGTATAAATAAAGGAATCTTATGAGAATAATTAATAGTCAAGAAAGTATGGTATGCTTATAAATGTGAATGTGAATATTATAGTACATTTATTGTAAATAACTTTGTTAAGCAAAGTATGATGACATTTGTGAGATATGAAATGGTGTGTGACACCATGAATGATAATGAAATGTGATCATATGATATTGATGAGGAGTGGGGAATAGTGAACTAGGTCCTAGATCTATGCGTTCTAAAATGATGAGTAGGATAAGTTGGGATTGGAGGGATATGGCTGTACTATAGTAACAAAAAGATAATGTTATGCAATATTTGTACTACTTGTTGCCATATGGAATGTTGCAATATAATATCATGTGATTGAAATACATAGTGAGTCAAAATGGTGGCTGATGGCTATGAGAACCTAACTCAACACAATGTTTAAAGGTAACATAATGTGAATTTCTGATAATTGGTACTTTCTCATGAAGGATTATATGAGAAATAGCCAACTAGATGAGGTATGAATGCTTATTTATGTTCATGTTGTTATTTTTTGGAGCATTCATAAGTCTAGTATGTTTTATTCACTAAGCCCTAGACTTATTCTTTTGTGGACTATTTTTTTAGATTCTTAAGATATTGCAAATATTGTGCCTAAAAAGTAAGATGGACAATAATCCAATCTGCCAAATAAACATCCACTACACCATCATCCTGAATCTATCAAGATGTGATGTACCATAAGACATTGAAATTATTCCATTGGAACCACCAAATGTACTCTTGATGATGGCCCTTGGATGGTTTGACACTTAAAGTTCATCGATCAAGATGAACACAATTTCGCTATCTTTTTGAAAACTTGTTAACAGTAGGGTCACAAGGCTTAGTTATAGTAACCTATGTTTTTGACAATTTGGTAAGACATAGATTAATGTAACTTCTTTTGGATGCCCTATTTTTGAAGAGTGCATTTGGTAGTTTTGAAAGTGGAAGTGGACTCTAGGATATACGGTTGATAGAAGTTGCTTTGTAGGAACTGATGTAAACTTATGTACAATTTGGCAATACTGGTATTTGGCTTGTTAGGCAGTGTCAATGTAAATAATGTAATATATGTATATATTTCTTTACAAGTATCCTTGTTTGCTAAGTTTGCCACAATCTAGTAGCCTTGTAATATGATGATATAATTTTAAGAAAAAAAACTAAGATAACGATAATAGATATAAATGATAAAGGCTGGTAAATATCTGATAAGGGAATGATATGCATATTGATCATGACTAGGTTTTTAGGTTATGACATTTGTTGTTATCTAAGTAATGGTTCAAGTTAAATCTGTAAGTATGGGCCTACATGTAGAGTCATTCTGAGTCGCACAGTGGTTGTGGTTTCATCAAATGTTAAGAGGAATAGTACTAGTAGCACATGTGCACTTAGGAGCATGTATTATTAATACCATTTCAATTAACCTAATGACATATGTGTCTGTGTCAGCACAGTCAAATGAAAACTGTCTTGTGTCTTGAGAATTTGACTAATTTTGTGATTTAGATTATGGTGAGAACTAGAAGGCAAGAAGGCCAAGAACATGAGTCTGATCATGAAGGATCATCAATTGGATTAAACAGTCCTCACCATGAAGTTGGTGAAAACCTAGAAGTACCCTAATAGGAAGAGAATTTAATTCAGTAAGCAATGGATTGCCTTGTATATGCATTAAAGCAAAATTAAAACCAAGATTAGAATAAGGAGACTGAATAGAATAGGCAAAATAAAAGAGATTGAATTTCATCTGTAGACTCGTATCAATTTTTGGTTCAAATTGAATGGTATAGTAGGATGCTGCAATGTCCTAAACCCTTATTGATGGAATTGGTAGGAAATCAGTTGGATGATCTAACACATTATTGGTATGTTTGGACTATTGAAGGGCAAGCTGCAGATGCAGCACCTTTAACGTGAGAGATGTTTCAAGAAGTTTTTATCAATATATTCTTCTTCCTAGTGTTTGGCAAGTAAATGCCTGGAGATTTGAAAATTTAAGGCCGGAGAATATATCTATAAGTAAATATGATGCTCAATTTACTTGGTTCTCCTAGTATGTTACTCATCTAATTCCTGATGAAGACCTAAAAGTAAAAAGATTTGTATAAGGGCTTTATGATTATTATTTTGATTATGTTAAAGTTGATCCAAATGCAACATATCAGCAAGTCATGATTTAAGCTTTGCAGGGTGGAGTTGAGTTCCAAGGAGTGTCAAGAGAGGGAAATGTCTTCTACTAGTAAGAAGAGAGTTTGAATTGAGGGGACCAACAAGACTCAGAGTGTGAGACCAACTTCAGATCATGGAGCACTATCAAGATGGTGGACAAAAAATTTTTTTAGATCATCTTGGTCATGGAATCCTGCTATGAGGAGGAATATAGGAGGTCAATCTATTTTTAAAGCTTCTATTCCATTTTGTGGAAGGAGTGTGCCCCAAAGTCAAGGAAAATTTAATGTTAATGTGCAACAATGTAAAGTTTGTAATATAAGTCACTATGAACCTTCTAGAAAAGATTTGACTAGATGTTTTCGATGAGGTCAAGTTAGACATAAGGCAAAGAAATGTCTTATGAATGTAGGTGCCTTAAGGTACAGTACAAATTATCAAGTGAGACCTCAGAATCAATCGACAATACCATCTATGGCCTTAGTAAGAGCACCCACAGTGGCTGGATGAAATGATGGGAGAAGCAATTGTGGAAGAAATACAAATGAAGCCACAACATGATTTTATAACCTTACCAGACAAGAAGTCCAAGCATCCAATGTAGTAATCTCAGGTATTTTAAAAATACATCATATACAAGTTGAGGTATTGTTTGATCCTGGTGCCACTCATTCTTTTCTTACAAAGAAATTTGTTGTTTTATTAAATGAAATGGGTGAATTGATGGAGACACCATTGATAGTAATGACTGCTATTGGCAAGACTTTTCTACTTGATTGTTTAGTTAGAAAATGTGCCATGATGATAGGAGATAAGCAAGCGACTTTAGTTATGTTAAATATGCTTGACTATGACGTGATTATGGGGATGGATTGACTTTCTTAGCACCATGCATGCATGAATTGGTTTGATATGAAAGTTACATTTCATGTAGATGAATCCTCTCCTATAGTTTTTCAAGGGGAAATGGTAGCTGAGATAGCTAGGTTAATTTCAAGCATTTGAGCTTTGGAAATTATTAAACAAGGGGTTCATAACACATTTAGTTGTGGTACAAGACTTAAATTAGGATGCTGCAAATCCAAATGAAGTTCCAATAATATGAGAGTTTCTCAATGTGTTTCTTGTATCACCTCAAATCGAGAAATTGAATTCATTATTGATTTGATACCTAGCACTGAGCCTATCTCCATTCCTCCTTATTAAATGGCAGCAATGGAATTAAAGGAATTGAAAATATAGTTACAAGAGTTACTTGATAGAGGGTTCATCCGCGTTGCCTTAGGGGCACCCCTACTCTTTGTGAAGAAGAGAGATAGATCATTAAGGTTGTGTACTGACTACTACCAACTGAACAAGGTGACCATTTAGAAATATCCCTTTCCCCATATTGATGATTTATTTGACTAGTTACAAGGAGCAAGAGATTTCTTAAAAGTTGATTTAAGATTGTGATATCATCAATTGAAGATTTGTAAAGAAGATATACCTAAAACTGCCTTCCATACATGATAGGGCATTATGAAGTTCTTATTACGTTGTTTGGCCTAGTGAACACCCTAATTGCTTTTATGGATTTAATGAACCAAGTGTTCAAATTATTCTTGGATAAGTTTGTGATTATGTTCATTGATGATATGATGGTCTATTTTAAAAGCGAGGAAGAGTATAATCAACATTTGTGAATAGTATTACAAACTCTATGGGGGCATAAGCTCTATGTGAAGTTCTCTAAATGTGAATTTTGGATAACTAGTGTTAAGTTTCTTAGACATGTGGTGTCACAAGAAGGAGTGTGAGTTAACCCTAAAAAAATAAAAGCTGTAGAGAGTTAGCCTAGACCTATAACGGTCACTAAAGTTCTTAGTTTTCTTAGGTTAGTTGGATATTACCAGAAATTTATCAAAGATTTTTATAAAATCTCTATGCCATTGACCAAATTGATTAAAAAGGGAGTGAAGTTTGAATAGACTTCTACATGCAAAGAAAGCTTCCAAACATTAAAGAAAAGTCTAATAACAGCTCCAATATTAGTGTTGCCCTCTGGATCAAGCTACTGTGCAGTGTATTGTGATGCTTCCCAAATTGGATTGGGGCACATATTGATACAGAATGGAAAAGTAATCACATATACGCCAAGGCAATTGAAAAAGAATGAATAAAATTATCTTACTCATGATTTTAAAATGGCAATGGTCATTTTTGCTCTAAAAATGTGGAGACACTACCTATATGGAAAAACATGTGTGATTTATATAGAACACAAAAGCTTAAAACACATTTTTGAATAGAATGATCTTAATTTTTAAAAATGAAGATGGGTGGAGTTAGTCAAAGATTATGATTATTTGATATTGTATCATCCTAGCAAGGCAAATGTGGTGGTAGATGCATTGAGTCAAAAGTTTGCAAGTACCTTAGCTCATCTCCTTTCCAAAGAAGAAAAGTTGATGCATTTTCACCTAGAATTTGAGAAACTTGGAGTGCAATTAAAAGTTCAAGACTAGATCTTGATTCTAGCATATATGACAATACAGTTTGTGATGATGGATCCAATTAAAGAAACTAAAAACAAGATTCACAATGCCTAATTCTTAAACAAAGAGGAGAAATAGAACTAAACTCAAATATTACAGTTGACAAGGCAGGAATGCTAAAAAAAGAAGAACAATTGTGGGTCCCTTAAGTATCCATGGAGATTTGTTGTATTAGGCACCCTGGTGTGACTAAAATGTACCATGAATTGAAAGATGTGTTCTAGTGGGAATGCATGAAATGTGATGTGTTGGAATACATAACAAAATGTTTTAGCAAGTGAAGGCATAACATCAGCAACTAGCAGGACTGCACCAATCCATTAAGATTTAGGAGTGGAAATAGGAAAGTAGTATAATGGATTTCTTAGTTGGATTGTCAAAATCACAAAGAGTTATAATTCAATTTGGGTCATTATTGATAGCTTGACTAAATCAACTCATTTCTTACCAATTAAAATGATTTATTCGGCTACCCAATATATGTAAATATACCTTGATTGAATAATTCCTTTGCATGGTGTGGCATTGATATTTTAGATTGTTGTTCCCAGATTACTTCTCATTTCAAGCAATCATTTCAACAAGCCTTAGGTAATTAACTACAACACTGCTTTTCATCCACAAACCAATGGTCAAACAATCTAAATTCTAGAAGATATGCTTCAGGCATGTGTAATGGAATTTGAGGGAAACTGGGAAAGGTACTTGCCACTTATTGAATTTGCTTACAACAATAGTTACCAATCAAGTATTTAAATGACACCATTTATATGGGAGGAGATGTAGATCTCCAGTAAGCTGGTATGAGCCTGGGGAGGCAAAGTTATTAGGGCTAAATCTTGTAATGATTGTAGTTAGAAGGACACAATCGATCCATGATCGAATCAAAGTAGCTTAAGATAGACAAAAGTCATATATGAATAATAGGAGGAGAGACCTCAAATTTGAAATTGATAATTGAATGTTTCTCAAAGTACCCCCTATGAAAGGAATTATATGATTTGGTAAAAAAGGGAAGCTAGCACTGCGGTATGTGGGACCATTTAGAATTATCAAACTTGTGGGAGCGGTGGCATATCAATTGTAGTTGCCAAAGGAGATGCAGGGAATTCACCCAGTGTTTCATGTTTCCATATTGAAAAAGTACATTTTGGATAACTCTCATGTTATTAGGGAAGACCCACTTCAATTGGATACCAAGCTGACATATGTGGAATAACCAACAGCTATCCTCGACTAACAAATTTGAAAATTAAGGTAAAAAAAAGTTCCTATGATCAAGGTGTTATGAGGATGGCATGATAAACGAGAAGCCATATTGGAATTGGAAACAGACATGTGAAGGCAATATCCACAATTATTTTGTAAGGGATAAATATAGGAGTTGTTAATTTGTTCCAAGTTTACTTATTAACATTATTAGAATTTGAGGATGAATTCTTTTAAGGGGGAAGAATTGTAACACCTTGAATTTTCTAAAATCAATTTGTCCAATAAAATAGGAAAAATAAAAATTTCAAAGAATTCAAAATTTTAGATCTGAAGTTACGAGAGAGCCAGATATAGTAGAAATAGACTATATAAAATTTTGGAAATATTTCAGAGATTAAGTTGTTGTTAGATGTTTGAAGGACAAAAATGCAAATTTTTGAGAATTTATTTCCATAAAAGTTTGATTTCAAACTAGGGTTATGGATATCAAATGAACACAAAATTAAAGCTACTACAAAGGTATTTAACTTAACTAATTTATATTAAAATTTTGTGATCATTGGTAATTGGCAAGTATGTTAAATTTGAGTTTAAAATGGAAGAAATAGGAAAAATTACTACAAGGGGAAAATGGACAACTTGTAGTTATTGTGAATTTGACCTTTTTTCCCCATTTTCCTCCCATTAAATTACCTTTTTATCTTCTTTTTCTTGGGTTCTACCTAAAGAAGTCATGCAAAGTTGACCATCTTCTCCTCCAAGCTTCCATATTCTTTCTCTACTTCATCCTTTCTCTATAAGTAAGCTCATTAACTCTTCTTATTATTTTCTTAAATTTTTAATATTGAATCTATTGTTCTTCCTTTTCATTTTGATATCAAAATCATGTTGATCATTGGGTGAAACTCTAGATATGAATTTTTGAAATTTGCTGCAACTGCTCATGTCACTATTCAACCCATGAATCAACTTGGTTTTTCAGGTGTTTTAGAGTTTGAATTTGTTAGATATAGCTGGTTTTTGTTAAATTGAATCATAATCTAAATTTATAAGCTTAGTTAAAAAGAGAAATCTTTGGAAAAGTTTGAAAGCTAATAGACTCTTCTTTTGTATTCTTGAAAAGTATAGGCAGATTTGGTGTGATTAGCTGCACTTTTGTGTTTCCAACTAGCAAGGTGAATATCTCTTACCATTTTATTGAATTAATATATGTTTTTTGCTTGTGATTTGTTAAATAATTAAGGATAGTTGACGAAAATGGGTTTTGTGATTGTGACCCATGATTTATGATTGAATGGATTGGCAAATAAAATGATTAGTTTGTGATTGAAATAGTTAGGTTTTGTGTATGCTTAAGCTATCAAAATATGTTGTGATAAGACCTTGTAGTGCATGAATGAATTGGAAATTGTTTTCCCCTATTTTCCCATTATTGCCTTTAATTTTTGCACGTGCAATTTGAATCGTAGCTTTTTGAAATAAACTCATGATTATGCTTGCAAAAACCTAGTAGTTTTGCTCTTACAATTCTAATCAGAATTTGAACTAGATTTAGGGAGATTAGAATCGATCCTTCCTACTTTGTCTTTTGATTCTACTCATAATCCTGATTGCATTTGAATTTGGAATTCCTGAACACTTGCACATTTTGGCAAGGAAACCCACATATTTAACTAAATTCCTTTGAGTTGATTCAAGTTTTCTACATTTGAATTCTTTGATTCTAATCGCAATTCTACCTGAACTTCTTCAATGATTTTGATCACAATCTTGATTGTATTTCTAGAAATTTTTGCATTGCTTAGCTTAATTTTATACCTCTCTAATCTATACTAGATTTTACTTGGTTTAATCTTGATTGGACCTTAATTGAACATTGTGTATTAATAAAGGAATCTTATGAGAATAATTAATAAATGAGAAAGTATGGTAAACCTATGAATATGAATGTGAATGTTATAGTACATTTATTGTGAATAACTTTGTTATGCAAATTATGATGCCATTTGTGAGATATGAAGTGGTGTATGACACCATGAATGACAATGAAATGTGTTCATCTAACATTGATGAGGTGTGATGGGAAATAATGAACTGGATCCTGGATCTACTGATAAGTGAGAAAAATGCATATAAAAATGTTAATTATCACCTCTTAATTGGTTGTTAATTTGTAGTTTTTGCTTTACTTTTGTCCTAGTTTTGTTAGTTGATTCTTGATACTGTAGTTTACATTTATCTTTCAAGTTAGCAAAAGAGGCTTAAAAAGGAAGGTGAAAAGCTAAAGAATTAAGCACACTTGGATCAAGAAGAAGGTAAGGAAGAAGATGTGAAAAGACCAAGTTGATTGTGCAAAAAAGTTGGAAGAAACCATGAAGCTAGCACAGAACACGGCCTGACTGTGTCCTGAAACATGGCCATGTTCTATGCATTAGCTAGCGGCCTTCTAGAAGCCTTCCAACCCGAAACACAGGTTGCCTGTGTCCTGGAACACAGTCGTGTTTCGAGCTTGAAAATTTCTATATAAGGGCGTCCTCTAAGCCACCTGAAGACACAATAAGCATTCATTAATTCTTCTCAATTAGCATTATTAGAGTTCGAGTTTTCTGGTTTTCTTAGGAGTCTTCTTCATTCGAATTAGGATTCTTTCTTTTCTTTAATGTTCTTTTAAGAATTCAATCTACATTCAGCATTGTTCTTCTTTTAATTCATCTTTTCTTTCTTTCTTATTTCTTTATTTGCTCTTGAACATTATGCTTTCTTT
>JANHAO010013115.1:0-16016 GCA_026873985.1 Saraca asoca
CAAAAGCAAATCCGTGAGGGCTTGGGCCCAAAGCGGACAATATCATACCAATGTGGAGTTTGTGGTGTCCACGCAGGTCCAACAGCATTTTCAATCATGATTTTGCATTTTTCATAAATGAGAAGCATGCTCATCTACAAATCTGTCAATCATAAAAGAAAGAGCAAAGTGAGTTATAAACAAAAAACAAATCATAGATTCCATAAGAATAGCTGTGCCTAAATCAAATAGTCTTTATTGTATTATTCAAAAAAAAAAACCCAATGCTTTTTTCACTTTTATGATATCAAGTCAACAAACAGAATTTCAAATATTTCATTCTCCTCCCATCAATTATAAAGTGTCATAACTTATCAACTTGAAAACCTTAGACAAAAAAATAAAGATTAGCCAAATTTGTAATAAGAAAATTACATGTTTACTTTGTGAACAAATCAGAGTCAACAAACTCACACATTATTAGTTAGCTAATTAAAGAAAAAACTCCAATACAAAATAGGAAATTGTAAATTAAAAGGTGAATATGCAATTTGATGATTATGAATGGAAAGATAAAGATTTAATGTAATGACTGGAGTCAATCTAGAGTTAATTAGACTTTGTCAATTTATATTGCATCATCACTAAAGGTTTCTTCATAGTAAAAGATATTCTTATCCTGGACTTGCAAAGAAACTAAGTTAGAGAGAAGGCTTTATTTATCTATTATATAATAAGAAATGAACAAAGGGTGTCTTTAGAAGATTCAATTTGAGACAGATTTTCCATATATAACAATATGGGTAGGATGTTATGCAATCAACTAGGACCTTATTTCCTAAGCTTTTTTTTTTTTGTAACCCAAGCCCTAATTCATAGAATTCTACAAAACAAGCATGCAATTTCCTACAATAACAGGCCAGTATTAAATTCTTGAGCATCTTAATTTCATAAGTTTATATGTAGAGCAAAGTTGTATATGATGAAGGACCATATTTAGGCATGGAAAATAGAGAAATATTCTTGAAATTGTGGGAATAAGTGAGTTAGGTAATTTTTTTTTTACAACTTTAACAAATATAATAAACATGTATAATTAAATACTAAAATGAACTATTTTACAATATAATATTTGAACATTTCATGGAATAAAAAGCAAAGTAGATGCAGGCGTTATGTAATCATATGGAATACTGATTATAGAAAAGATTATACACAAAATACAAATATATTTTCTTCTAGGGATAAAAGAAATTTTTATTTTATTTTAAGGACAAAGGTTTAGATGATTGTTGATAAAAAGCTTGGTTCCCAACTTCAAATCCTTGCCTCAATCAAGTGGTGAGTTTTTTTAACATGACTAATACAATCTAGAAGAAAAAAAAAAGATCAAAACAAAAATCCTAAACCCTAATGAGTATAAGGTGCTTGACAGATAATCCAATCTTTTTGTATCAAAATACAAGAAAGTCTCAATGTCAGATGAGATCATATTGTAAAATATGCATGGTCTCTCGTCTTCAGGACCAATCGTCATCATCGTCCTCAACTATGAATCTTCTTGTTGCTTGCCTCAATCGAATCCATCATTGTTTTTAGTTGAGATGAAGTTCCTCATCGTTCAACGTCCTATCTCTCATATTTAAAGAACTTTTTCTTAGTATGTAATAGGTTGGAGTACAAATCATATCTACATAGTAGATGCTCTCTTATTTTTTGCATTCTTTATATTTTTCAATTTTATAATAATCCCATCTTTATTAAATGATTTTTTTTTCTATTGGTAGCTAATTGCATGGCACAGATTTTGAGATAAATAGAAATTAGTTATTAAAAACATTTGGCCAAACTTTATTATTTCTTTTCATAATTGAGTTGATTAGAGCAGCCGGTTGGTGAGCGAGAAGTCTTGAGTTTGACTCACAACGAAGGCACTATATCTTTTCATTCTACGTTTTTGTTGAAATTAAGGATGTTATGTAAGTATTGGATAATATTACATGATATTTTAGATTTTTATATTATCAATTTTGTTAATAAATATTAAAATCAAAAAAATAAGAGAACTTAATTAAATCAAATTAAATTTTTTAGCAACTAGATTAATAAGATTAAATTAGGAAGGAATCCAAAAAAGTTACATGTATAAGTATCTAAAATTGTGTTTTAGTAATAAAATGGACCAGGTAGACAATAGCTCAAGGAGCCACCACCTTTGAAGCACCGATACTCTATATAGCAGTTATGTCTACGTGTCCGTATTGTTTCCGACATCGAAACCTGTTGACACCGAGGAGACACGCCCCAAGACCGTATCCGTAATTTTAAAAAATTCGGACGTGCTCCCTATTTTGACACGTGTATCAAGCTTAAATATTTATTATTATTATTTATACTTAAATTATTTTATGTTATAACACTTTTAAATTATCTTAAAAGTTCATTTTGAATACTTATTTTCATATGAACAAATAATAATTATAATATATATTTATAAATAAGTACAATATTTTTTAATATTTATAAATATACTCATATATTTTTATTATTTATGCATATCTCTCACGTGTCGGTGTCCTATATTTTTTGAAAATGTCATATTCATGTGTCTGTGTCTGTATTTTCACATACCCGCGTATTAGTGTCTGTGCTACATAGGCCACCACATATCTCAAAATTAGGTTTTTATTTAAATGTGACGTTTAAAAAAATTTCTCTCACCATTTACCCTTTTCTAATTTTCTTACTCGGGTTCTTTCGTTATACGTAATACAGTATCATTTAGAAATTTCTTTATTTTAGTTTCTTAGATTTAAATTTAAAATCTTATTCACGTATTGAGTGAGAGAATTAAAGAAGCAAAGAGTTATAATTTTAAAAATTATTTTTAATAATTTATTATTTATTAAATTGTAAACAATTAATTTTTTCATTAATAATTACAATAATTTATTTTATCCTTTAAAATATAAATTACACTTTAAAAAAAATTAAATCCATGAAATATCACTCTTGTGTAAAAAAAAATAAATAAAAAAAAATATTCCCCTCCCTTTTTCTCTCTCAGCATGGACGGATATTTGCCGATTGTAAATTCATCAAATGACCTTTGAAGTGCTGAGGGGGTTGCACTTTTCCCTTCGTGCGGGATGAGTTTTATTATTTTGCCCTTGCAATTGGATTTTGACTATTTAGTATTGGTATAACATTTCTTTGTTTACAAAGCCATTTTATACCATTTATAAATTAATTGATCATGACAATTTCTAAATTAGTTTTTTTAATACTCCAAAGTAATGAATATTATTGTTTTTGTTTTGTATGATCATAAATTGATTTTAAATTTTAATATAAGTTTAAGAATGTAACTCTCATGCTTAGTTTATGCATTATATAATTTTATACATAATTTGATTTTAAGAAATTGAGTATTTTCATCAATGATTATCTTTTTTAAATTTCAAAATAAATAAATTAAATGAACAAATATAAAATTTAATATAAAAAAGATATTTTAATAATAAAAACACAGTCTTCTAATATATTAAATTTCTCGTAAAATTATTACCACTTATTTAATAGTGTTAATTTTATTAAGTATTTTTCATAAAATTAAAGCATGTATAATCACTCCACTCTTCTATTGTTCCAAATAGTTTGATGCTGCTGTGTTATTAGACCTTTACTTGTTTATTGCACACGAATCAATTTGTTTTTAAATTGGTCATTAAATATTTTCCAATAACAATGATTTAGATGATTTATTGAAATTCTTTAAGTTAAAAACTTTGTTATAATTAATGTATAAAAAAATATTTATTTTCAAATGCGTAATTTTTATAGAATATTTGGTTAATAATACTATTCCTTTTAAACTCTAAACTGCATTATATGCAATTCACGCGATAGGATTGGTTAAAATCAATATGAAGTGATGATTAGCGTTAGCCCCCACAAAGAATATCATCATAAAGTGCTTTAAAAATCCATACCCCTAACGAGACCCACTTGAAATTAGGCATCGCCTTACCTTTTATTATCTCAATCATATTTTTCGAGCATGAAAACTAGTCTTCAATATTTAGTTTCCATAAATTTATGTTGTATATAATCTAATTATAAATATATTCAGCCATTTAATTAATATGGTAATTTTCACTGCTAAAAATTGATCATTTTTTTCTAAATTAAAAAAAGGAAGATTCTTATTTCTTAAGCATTTGAGTTAGGCTTTGTATTTTGACTTCCCTTGATATATGTAAAGTGGAAGGGATGGGTTTGCCCGTAGATAAATTAAGCCTAAAAATTTATCCACTAAAATCCGTTTTAGAAAGGAGAGTGAAAATCATGGCTTCAATAGGTAAATAGTTTGTAGATTAATTATTTAGTTTTAGAGAGGCAAACAAATGGATTTAAATTGAATCATTTATGAATATTAATAAATGAATCATTAATTCATTTATCAATTTTATAATTTATTTAAAATTTTAAATAAATTATGGATAACACTTACATAAAAGATAAGATTTGTTTTATCCATTTATCTATTTTATAATTAATGCTTATTTTATTATTTTTATTTTTCATTGTTTCTTTTATCATAATTATCTCTACCACCATGATTTTTGCTATCATCATCACAAATCAATTTCATACTATTACAAATTTTAAGTCATGTTTTCACAGAATCAAAACTCATTTAATAATAGAAATTGATTAATAAATAAAATATATCAAGAAGAGTAATATAAGTGGAGCAAGTCTATATTTTGATATTGGTTTGCACAAAAAGCCTATAGTTACAAATTAATTCTTTGAAAGCAGTATCATTTTTATAAATGAGCAGACACAGGAAAATAGGCTCTGTTTTCTTTGGGAATTTTCTTACGCTATGTTTGGATGGGTATGGGTAGAAAATCGGAAAGAAAAGGGTAAGAAAAGAAAATCATGAACGTTAGTAAAAAAATGTGAAGAAAGAAAAATCCAAAATTGTAAGAGAAAGGGAGATTACTAATCACATGTATCAACTTTAGTTTTCTTTCCAATTTTTTTCACTAAACCAATCAAAAAAAAAAATCAAAAATTTCTTTTCAATTTATTTTCTTTCCATAAATTCAAATAAATGCAGATAATATCAACGTTACACGGTAAAATTACAGGGCACATTTTGATTTTATCATGTGTATTTTCCGCCAAATTTGCAAGCACAATATATAAATAATGAAACTTACTTTGTCCACTTTCTTTCCAAGAAGTATCTTCGGGTAATCCTTATTATTCTTAAAATCAATTTTCTTCTGATATTTTTATGTTACTTGTTTTTTTATATTCTAATATTATTTTTTTACATAATTAATAATTATATTAACTTAATCATTTAAAAAATTTAATTAATAAAAATAGACGCATAGGCCTCCTCCGAATTTGGAGGTGGGTGAAACATTTTCACTATCATAAATGTCAGGCATGCACAGATTATGACGCATAGTAGTCGTCGTTTCGGGTACACCAGGTTATGCACCGTATACTATCGCGACTACCGTCACAATATTACATCCACCAATCGAATCCATGGGAGCCACAACATTCTGGGCCAGCTCTCACAAAAGGATGGGGCCCACATGAAACTTCCTTGATCAAGAAATTAGCTGGCTGGCAGTACAGACGGTGTCAGTACTATAGACTATAGTCCACTCTACGCATTTCCCAAGATTCCTAACCACGTGACGTGGCTTCTTTTCTAAGCTTTTCTCTCCTTTTTTTTCTTTTTCTAATTTCTCAGGTTTCTACTTTGTTTGTCCACCCTCCATAAAACTTGGCAACATCAGTGTGTTGGATAAATTTACCTGAGGTTTCATTTCTAAAAAAAAAAAATATATTTTTTCATCATTAAATTTAAAATAATTAAAACAATTTAATAGTGATTATGTATTTCTTATTTTACTTATTTTTTAAATTAAATAAAAATTTAATTGATAAAAATATTCAATATTCTAATAAAAATATTCAATATTCTAAAGTTTTTAAAATTAATTATATATTAATTGATAATAATTTGTAAATATATTTGATTGTTCAATTTAAAATATTTTATAATTTATTTTTGTCAAAAAATTTTATTCAAAATAATTTTTTTAAATGAAAATTTTGTTTGACAATTTATTTTTCACCTAAGTTATTATTTTTTTTATTTTAATTGTAAATGTCCTTTTTATTAGAAAATTAACACAAGATTACTTTTATACATTATCTAAATAAAAATAAATTATTCATTTTATTTATAAATAATATTAAAAATATAAAATAGGTTCATTAATAATTTTTCAAATTAATTATCAATAATTAATTATATACGAAATCATTTACCTCATGCTTAATCAATATATTCAATCAAAAATTTTTTGCTATCATAAAGAAAATGGAGTGATAAGCATTAATAAGAAATTTTAAATAGAAAGAAAGAAAGCTATAATAAAATCATGAGCATTACTAAAAGTGTTGACAAGAGATTATGATCATTTTGTAATAACGGATTAGATGGAAGAGATATATGAAATAAAAATGATGTTTTTCCCTTAGATAATAAGTGTCTAAAAAAACTCAAGCTAATTGTTAGGGGTATTTTTAATACTATGCAAATAAATTAGTAAAAATTCAATGGACAAATCTAATTGATAAAGGTTCAGCTTTTTTAAGATTAAGGTCACTGAAACAAATCATCAGGTCGCCAAATGTGAATTCAGATTGCTGGTTAACAAGCACCAATACACTTCACGAGACTTAATTCACAGTATTGGAATATTAAACTTAATATTCTAGAAAGTGCTTATTCAACAGAGATTCATGTCTCCAAATTATTCATGTATCAAGATAGTTTAATGAATTTTTTAGTTCATAGTATCTGATGAGTTGAAATCATTGTACAGGGGGATACAATCAATATATATACTGCTATCCTCGGCAAAAAAGAGAAAAAATAATTGAGGACTTGGGCATTGAGTATTGAATTAAGTCAAATTACGTTAAATTTTTTTGATATTTTCTTGTTCTTTTCTCTCTCACTTTTTTGTTATCTTAATTTGCAGTTTGGTATTAGGACTTTGGTTGACTAGATTTGAACATCAACACTAATATAAATATAAATTAACGACAGTCCAATAATCTAAGTCAATGTGTATTTTTTTTTAACAAAAAGACATATTTTAACCATAGAAATTTCCCTTTCTTAGAAAAGAAAATGTTATACCTTAACATATTTTCTTTTATTAGTATTCCAAAATACAATTCAGAAAAATAATTGTATAAATATTGTGAGTATCACTTAGTAATTTTTAGAAATTAACATAAGAAATATAATATTGTAAAAATTTTAAACATCAATTTGTAAAAAGTAATATTGGAAGTATAATTTTTTGAAAAGTAGAAAATACTTAAATTATTTGATTGATTACTAATTTTAGAAAAAAGAAAAATTGTATTTCCTAAGTTCTACTTCCTATAAAGCATGGAAAGTTGCTAATACAATTTTTTACGTAAGTTCTACTTATTATGTTTTTAATAAAATAAAAATATAAAATTATCATTATAAATTTTAAATAATAATAAGAGTATCTTTTTAAAAATTTATACAATATCTTAACAAATGAGTATTAATTTTCTATAAGATATTTTAGTTATTTTAATAATATTTTGTTGAGAAGTTTATAATCAACTAAATGCCACCTACTTACTTAATATAAATTAAATAACTTTTAGTATTTTTTAGAAAGTTCATATAAGAATTTATTTTTTGTATGAATTAAACAGTTAAAATAAATTTATCAATTTGAGTTTTTCTTTTGTAATAAATAATCATTAGTTTTATGTAATATTATATTCATGAAAATGAAATTAAATTAAGGGTGCGATTGGGAGAGCTTATCTACAGCTTATATTTGAACTTATCTTATAATATAAGTATTTTAGATAAAAAATTTAGGTGTTTACTTAAACTTATGAAAATAACTTATGATCCTTTAATAAGTCCATTTGAGCTTATTTTGATAAGTTTCATGGAGAAATTTATCAAAAAGAGCTTATTAAAATTTATAGGTATAAGTACTTAATTAAATTATTTTGGCCTAAAATTACATAAATATAGAAAAGCGGAAACTTATTTTTCATTCCCAAAAAGCAGTTTAATTCCATAATACCGCAAGCAAACAGAGCTTTAGATTGAGGGTCTTTTTCAGTTTTTCTTATCTTCTCACTTATCCTTTCAAGTTACAACCATCGAACAGTTCTGTTGCATACGTCTTTTAAATATACTTTAAATTCACTTCTTTTCAGAAATTATAAAATTTATAATTACGTGAATTTTACCGTTTATTTTTAAAAAAATATGTATAATACAATTCCGAAGCAAAGACTGTATCATTCTTTTCACGCATAAATAGCCAAGAAACAAGAAAACGTGGACTGAATTCAGCAGTCACTTTCTCTCTCTTGAAGTACTGCGTCTCCTTACTCAGCACCCTGCAAAGAAATAAATAAGTGACCAAATAAAATAGTTTTGGCTCTGTTCCTCTCACTATGGGGTTTACTTCTGCAATGTAGAGTGCCGGAGAATGGCAAAGTGTCACCGGAACAACGTCGGATCTCTGGTCCTTGGCCGCCACCACGATCCTACAAGAAACGCCACCACAACTGGCCATTTCCGCGTATTGCATGCCTTCTCCGCTTCCTCGTTCCGCCGCATTATTTTCGATGCTGTCAGCTGCGGTAGTAGCTCTCGTTACCGCTATCACGACGACTTAAGCACCTCCAGCGCCACAACTTCGAGATCAGCCTCAAAGAAGGAGAAGGAGAGCCAGCAAGAGCAAAAGCAGGAAGCTTTTAAGACTCAGCAAAAGCCGAATACGAGGTCAGAGAAACTCTCGGATCTTCTGAATATAGCGGAGTCGGAAATTGACGCCGAGACAAAGAAGAAGGAAGAGGCATTGGAGGAGTTGAAGAAAATAGTGAAGGAGTTGCAGGGCGAGGATCTGACGAAGCAGCAAAATGCTGCGTCCACTGTGAGATTGCTCGCGAAGGAAGATTTGGAAGTTAGAGGGACGCTGGCAATGCTTGGAGCGATTCCTCCACTGGTTGGAATGCTTGACTTGGAAGACGTTAATTCGCAGATAGCTTCTCTCTACGCGTTACTCAATCTGGGGATCGGTAACGACGCGTGAGTTTTGGCTTTCGTTTCTTAGTTTCCTCTTTTGCTTGCTCTGATTAAATTGGGAATCATATTGCTATCTCCATTTTTTTTTAGTGTTGTTCTTTAACAATTGCCTTTCATCTTCTTGAATGCACTTCCCATTTCTTGAGTTCATTTTTTTCTCTTACGTCCATTTTTTTTTTTTGGCTGATCTTCCTTTTTTTCGCAATAATTCTTCCATTCCCAGTCATTTTCTCTGAGATAAAGTTTTTACATTTACTTTTTCTCAAGATTCAAGACTCAGGCTTCCTAATTTTTTTTTTAAGAAAGAAAAAGAACTAATTCTCTTCCCTACCTCACTTTTTTTGTGTCAAACAACTCTTTTTCTAAGTAATTTTCAGGCTCTTATGTTTATTTTGACTTTTGTAATGCTTCTTTTCACTGTTTATTGTACATTTCTTTCTCTGAATAATCAGAAATTTTTATCTTTCTTTCTTGTAACCTTACCGCAGAAACAGAGCAGCCATCGTCAAAGTTGGTGCTGTTCATAAGATGCTAAAGCTGATTGAATCTCCAACTGCACCAGATCCATCAGTCTCTGAAGCAATTGTTGCAAATTTCCTTGGTTTGAGTGCTTTGGATTTGAACAAGCCAATAATCGGATCCTCGGATGCAATGCCATTTCTGGTTAGGACACTAAAAAATTTAGATAATAATAATAGCTCCCAAGCCAAGCAAGATGCTCTCCGAGCACTGTACAATCTTACAATCTACCCAAACAATATCTCTTTCATTTTGGAAACCGATTTGGTCCCATTTCTAATAAATTCAATAGGAGACATGGAAGTAAGTGAAAGAATCCTCTCAATCCTGAGCAATTTGGTGACAACCCCAGAGGGGCGGAAAGCTATAAATGCTGTGAAGGATGCATTAGCAATTTTGGTTGATGTGTTGAATTGGACAGACTCACCAGGATGCCAAGAGAAAGCATCATACATTTTGATGATTATGGCACACAAAGCCTACAATGACAGGCAGGCCATGATTGAAGCCGGCATTGTATCATCGCTGCTTGAGTTGACGCTTCTTGGCACTGCATTGGCGCAGAAACGGGCCTCAAGGATATTGGATTGCTTAAGGGTAGACAAAGGGAAGCAGGTTTCTGGGAGTTATGGTGGAAACTTCGGTTCAAATGTCTCTGCTCCTATTTATGGTTCTTCATCTTCATCTTGTTCGAGGCCAAATGGAAGCAAAGAGTGTTTGGAGGAGGATGATGATATGATGAGTGAGGAGAAGAAAGCAGTGAAACAATTAGTCCAGCAGAGTTTGCAGAACAACATGAGGAAAATTGTCAAGAGGGCTAATTTGCCTCAAGATTTTGTTCCATCAGAGCATTTCAAATCACTCACTTCAAGTTCGACCTCAAAGAGCCTGCCCTTCTGAAGAATTGCAGCTGGTGAAGGGGGAGTCGAGATTGAAGAGAAACCATGAAAGTTAGTCTTCACATCATACTCGAATTGAACTTTCTGATTTTATAGCTATTTGCTAGCATTGATAAAATAACTTGTTAAAAATCTTGATATATAACTATATGAATGTTGTTAGTGATGGTATTTTTCCATGCATCCTTTCTTCTTGCTTTGGTTTTGAGTGAGCTCCAAGAGGAAACAGTTCTGTTACTTCGGCATGAATGTGAGTCCAACAAAAAAGAAAGTTCATGGTTTGAAAACTAAAATTGAGACCTTCCAAGCTATAAAGATGGACATTAACATGGCAGTATGTTACCATATATGTCTTGTGATTATTACAAATAAAATAACAAATGCACTAAAATGCACGGTTAGCCGTTAGCAGAATCTGAATAGGCAATGCCAGGCAATAATTAAAACGGGTAAAAGATTAGTATGTAATGATGCTTCCCTGTGAGTGGCATGACATGCAAAATTGGAAAAATCTAAGGGTTGCTTTAGTCATACTATTGTTGGAAGAGCATCCCTATACACTTTTGTCTACCTATTATTGGCCCTACCAATGGATTTATGATATTCCTAATTGACGCTAATGTTGGAAAGGGTGTCGGTCATTTTCATCTTCCTTATGAACAAAGACTATTCACTGCATTTCTATTTGAGAATCTTTCCTCTGTTGTTTTGTCAATGCCATGTGTTTAAAGTTTTCGGACGGAATCTTTAGGTTCTCAGAGTTGAATGTTATTTATTATGAGTTTACATTTGATATTGTAGGCTGTTAAACCTTTATTTATATTAGTTTAAGAGTGTATTAACTGCCCTCTATATGTCTAATGCCTTGATCTTGTTTACTGAACTATTTTTCTCATACCTAATCACAGATCTAATGGAATAGAAGGAAAATACAAATCGGATCTGGTTGGATGGTGGGCTTAGCTGTTCGTTGAAATTAAAATGCAGTGGCATTTTGTCCCCACTATGTACATGTTAGGCTATGGCCGTTGTGGGGTACGGTTATATACTTATATTGTAATGTTATCCTATGCACTGTGGTTTAATGTATTTGTCTTTTGCTGTAAATATTCCAACGTTAATGTGATTTTATGTTTAAAAGGTTGGCATCCAAGGTGCGTTTAGAATGAGGAAAGATTTTTAATCTATTGTCAACGACATGGTCCAGAAGTGGTACGCTACTCAAGCATCAATTATTGGTGTCACAGTGGTTTTGCTAGTTGGATGGCAGTGAAGTTTAGAACTTTCTTTCCGGACAATGATGAACAAATAAAATACATATTACTTTTTGGCTACAAAATTCATAAATCATCAATTTGCATATAAATATGGATCCTCTCTTCTTATTATAGTTATTTTAATATCATTTGAGAGAATTAAAAATATTCTTCTGTACAGCAAAACTCAAGATCTTATACGTCGTATAGGAAAAACATGTGTATTTCTCTACTGAAATTATACCATGGCTACACTAAATCCATCTATGCCTGCCCAATCATCTCTAAAATAATGACATTATACTTTCAAGAGTTCATTTCAAACACATCATGAAAATGATTCTAGTTTTCATTAAATTAAAATGTCCAAAGGAACATGGCATCCCACATAAACTAGGTATAACCAACATGTATTGAAGACTTAAAACAAATCAACTGTTTCCAGCTCTGTTGCTGTTGATTTGAAGTTTCATGAACCATGATTCTACATTATGGCCAGTTTCTGAAGTTTTCAGACTGAAGAATCTATAACTTAACAACTGAAGAGTATGCCGGGGCTATGCTGTACTCTGCAACATAAAAAATGAATATGGCTTGTGTTTTCACAAATGAGGAAACAGAAATAATGGTGGCCGATACATACAAGGAAATTAGCATCAAGTGGCAATGATGTTACAATAGCTGGCTGGAAACACAACTACCATCAATGGGCTCAGTAAAAGCTTTGCCTTCCTGTTGCACTGCCAAAGAGGCTTAACACATGTCGTTTTGTGTTTAGATTCAGAAATAATTACACTAATAATTAGCATGGAGTAACGTGAATTGACTATGAATGTTCAAACGTGTATTTAGCACTGATCATTTCGTCGCATATCAAATATGTGGGCCAACGTATTTAATTACCCCAAAGCCTTCAATTGCAGCCTTGCATCTTTGTATGCAATGAAAATAATTGGGTGGTTTCTTGTCATAGATCTTTTTTGTTAAAGCAGAAAGGAACTGTTAAGGGGGTCTAAGTTACTGTTTTGGCAAAGCTAGTGGTCTCAGTTTTTCTTGTTTTGAGCAATTATTAACAGGAGCTTGTAAAGTGGGGTTTATACAATGCCCACTGCCGCGGCTGCAATTTCATTATGAGGTGTTTCTTTTTGGTAGTGAAAGTGTTCCTTAACCAACTCTTGTATCAAAAGAAGAGTTAATTAAAGGAACTATCTAATTTAACAGAATGCTAAAGCTTATTTTACAATTTTTTAACAATATATTTGGTCAAGTTTAGATGATCCATTTTTGAGGTGCGCTCAAGCTAATAGGGCAACACCCAGCTCTTGAGAGCTTTGCTAATCTCACAGTTATAGATAATCAATTTTACAATTATATGCACTATACAATCTGACTTAAATCTTATTTATTTTAAAATAAATTATATCAGTTTAAATTAAATTTTATTATTTATACAATGAAGATGAAGTTGTAAAAGACTATGAGAGAGTAAGACTTTTCTTAAAATTAGCATGTAGCATGTGCTCGCTCATTTTAATTTCAGTATATGCTTTTTATGTTGTCCCAGTTACTGCGACTATTTTAACTCGGTGATTTAAAACACTCCATTTACTTTGTTGTGGGACTATGTTGTTCACATATTTTTGCTTCTTTCCATAACTTTCTCTGACTTCAAAGCAAAGTGTTATTTGGTATCAGATCTCCTTGGATGCAGATGATTACTCTTTACACATGAATGTTGAAAAGCAAATAACAAGAAGCAGCAGAAGAAGAAGAATAAGAAGACCAAGTAAAAATAATAGTAGATGATAATTAGTGATTGTAAAATGAGATTCCCTGAGTATCTAACCATAGATTGGGCAATTATGTTTTGCTTTCCTTGTGAATAAATCTGCAAAGTGAAAAGGAAAAGAGCAGTGCTTTGTTAGAAAGGCAAAATAAAAAAGTTGGAGAAGGGCCATGACTGTCACATTCTATCAGCTCCATTGCAGGTGCAGACCCTACATATTGTGTATGGCATTACATTGTTCTGTCAATTCAGTAACATGAATTATGTGCAGAGTTTGAGGAAGTACTGACCTGCCCATGAATTGTGATGCATTTACAGAAACCACACCTTGCATCACTACCATAGCAAAGAACATTATGCATAATGATAGCTAGGAAAATGTGGTGGGTTTTGAAGGGTTTATCCTATTCTCAACTCTTCCCACTAAGTTCTTCACATGCATAGATGTAGTATACTTAATGTTATTTCATTACAATTTTATTTTTCTTGACCAATAACGGCGTCATTTTATATTATCTTGTATTTTCTCTCATATCTATATATATTATAATTTGAGTTAAATCGACTCATTTGAGTAAAGCAAATAATTGAATAAGTCTAATTTGACTTTTTTTTTTCATGTGTGTAGGTTTAAAAAGCTTCGTGAGAACTGTGAAGTGCTAAGTGGCATTTTTGAACGAGGAAATAGATGGTTTTGCCAGGGAGATTATAGCTCCATTAGCAGGCACGTTTTATTGGGACCACAACATGCAGACCTACTAGGATCTAAGCATCTAGTTGGATACAACCTCAAAAATTTTCCTAGTACTTTAAGGATGGGAGAAAATCATGCACAATTTTTAGTTTATCTGCTACTGAAGGGCAAATGCTTTAATTCCGGCATTGAGTGCATAAAAGTATTCACTGATATTAAATGGCAGATCAGATGGTTGTGTGAAATGGACCATGGAGATTTCCATCGAAGCATAAAGGTAATATACAGAAAAGTGCCATTGACGCGAACAAATTGTTCACAGGAGTTTCACCTTAAGAGAAGGAGGCAGACTCATTCTCTTACAGAATCAAATCCTTGCATGACATGGTTACACATAAGTAATTTGAATGCTTCTAAAAAATGGCACAAATAACTAGATGTCGTTGCCAATCATTGTAGGGACAGTTTGATGTTGTCCTGCTAAAAAACAAAATAGGTTTGGCAAATACTATATAACAATAATAATTGAATTCATAGTAAGTGGTCTTATAATTTCTCTCGGCTTATCATGGGTCTACTTTTGGAATTCTAACAGTTGGTAAGTTGTAGGCACGTTCTTGAAATGTTCGAAAATTGCCATACACATACAGACATTAAACGGCCAGAAAAAGTTAGGTGATTGCAATAAACAAATCTGGCAAATTAAACTTTTGCCCCACCAAGGTATTGAAAACACAAGCCTCGGTGTTTATCCTGAATTATATTATCTTCTTTTGAGAAGGCAACACTAACACCATGAAAGCCATGACAACTTAACATGGCACTACACTACAATAAAGAGTCAGGGACCAAAGTGAGAATGAGATTTAAGCAGTTGCCTTCCAAACATGAAACTTGATTTCTATTTCTTCCCCAACTACAGGGCAACAGCACAGCCTTCTTTTCTTCTGCTCCGTGAGGAGGAACTACTGTTAAGTGTTCTCTGTCATGGGCTGGCAACCAAAAAGCAATGATTCATTTTACAATTTACAACTTTTTAAAAAATGATATTACACATAATAGTGCAATGCTTGATACTCATCGTCGCTTTAACACAATCATAAACATGTGTCAATGTAGGGTCCACACCATTGTGCGTGGACATATTGTGAGGTGTGAATCTTGCTGCAAATTAGCCCATGCAGTATTATCTAAGTGAAATATATATAAAATTAAATATGCAATTATCAAATATTGTAGTAAACGTGTATTATGGAATAAAATATATTAAATATTAATATTTTGAGTAATATACATATAACTCCTTTACTTTTAAAAAAGTATATTTAGGATCCGTTTGGATAAATAACTTAAATAAACACTTATGTCATAAGAGCTTATGTTATAAGCGCTTAATTCAATAAGTTTATTTGTGTTTGGATGCACACTTTGAAAAGCACTTATGTAGTATTTTAAGGTGTTTGGATGCATTATTACACAAGTACTTATAACAGCTGAAATTACTGAAAAGACCATCATAACTCATAAGCACTTATAAAATTAAAGTGTTTAGATAAATAAGCACTTGTCATAATTTTTAAAAAATTAAAAAAATAAGAATAAAAACTAAAGAACTAAAAATTAAAAATTAACATTATATATATTATGAAACCATGATTAAAAATTAAAAATAAAGTAA
>JANHAO010013116.1:0-16134 GCA_026873985.1 Saraca asoca
ACCACCATCACATTAGGCTATCTTTACTTAAAGCCAGTCTATTAGTTATATGAGCCACTTACAGATTATTAAAATAATCTAACAAATTAGCCCAGCCAAATCTACATCAACAATAACTAGCCATTGGCAAAAAGCCACAGGAAAGACCAAGTTTAATGGTATAAATCAAAATGCAGTGGTTAAAATTAAGGCAAGTCAGGAATACAAGGCATGTAAATATGATCTATAAAAAATTCAGTAGACTGTTAAATAGAATTTTGTAGTTATAATCTATAATAAAAATTAAAATGTAGGTGTGACCCACAGTTTATATATGTAGTTTTGGTACGATCGGGGCTGCATCATTATGTTTCCATTATCTGATGCTATCATCATGACTTTAGTGCTCAACCACAACGGTAAAAAAGAAAAGGCTTCAGAGATTGCAGTCAGTCACCATATATATGTTAAAAAGATGCTCCGCTCATCTCTGGTGTAAACCAATGATATTGTCTTAATTTCATTTTTTATTAATCATATATTTATACACTTTTCTTTGTCTTTTCTTTTTCTTTTTCTTTTTCTTTTTTTCCCTTGTTTTGTTAAACCGGCACTATGCTCTCTTCCTTCTATCTACCTAAAGCAAAACAACAAAGGGAAAACAGTGATGTCTCACACAAAGATCAACACATATTATCCTCCATTTTCAACACTCTTCACCTTTCTTCCCTTTATCCATTTTCTTGGGAGTGTATTTTGCCATGAATAATAATAATAATAATAATAATAATAATAATAATAATAATAATAATAATAACAGAGAGCAAAAGGCTACTCTAGTTGCTCCCTAATTACCAATTTTCCTTTGTACACAAAGCTCTAGTTTTTTCATCACCCAAAATAGATTGAAATTAGCTTACAACCTTATAGAGTCAAATACTCAGCTTAACTGACTCTTCTATTACAGAGCTAAATAGTTAGCTCAACTGACTTTTCTATCTCTTAGTCTTCCTTTCTGGTTAAATCAAAATTTAGATTTCAAAGAATTCAGTGCAAAGACCAGCAACAAAGGCCAAATCAACAACTATAAAATACATTTCAACATGATTGCTACATATATGACCCCTTAATAACATAGAAAGAATTTGGATGCAAAGTGAACCACCAATTACACAGATTTAATCAATGCATTACACAGATTTTATCAATGCACATATGCCTTTATAGAAAGGGATGAAAATCCCAAAGTTTATGATTAAATAATGAGTAGCAACAACCACGATTCAATAATTCTAGCAATAATGCAATGCCCAGTTGAATGCGCTATAACAACTGATATTCCATGAAGAACATTTGAGGCTTTTATATCAAGATGGATTATTTAGTGTTTGCAACATTTATGAAGATGTTGAAAGGCCCTTGCTACTCCAATGTTAGTCTTGAATCCTGTTGGCAAATTAAGTAACTTGCCTGATTTACCTGATTATAATTTCAATGTATATAATTAATTCCTGAAATGGTTATATAGTAGTGTTCTTGTTTTACTAGATATAGGAAACTCATTAAAGGGTTTCCCACCATGCAATGGAGTTGACAATAAGTTTCCATTTTTGGGAGTAGCTAAAAATCAAGTAGAGCCCATTTTCAATGTAGCTACCAACAAAAGAAGCAATATTAAGATGGATAACATGACCATTTACGTAGCAAAGAAGATAGTCCCAAATAGCTATTTGATAATAATCCATTTCATCAGCTTGCAAAAATCAAATGTAGAGCACCTTGCAAAAACAAACTAACCTAAAACCTTCAGGTTAAAAATTAAACAAACAAACAACTTATAGAGAATCAACCAAAAAATTAATCGGGTGAGGGATTAAGGAGCATATAGTAAATGTAAGATACCCACAATTCAATAATCAGACACAATAGTTTGGGGACGAGCTTGATGAGCTTGATCGAGTAGAGACAAAAGCAGAGGAATCAATGTTCAGTAATCGAGCAAAGGCAAAGGTAGGGATAAGCTTGACTGAGTAGAGGTGAAATCAATGGTAGGATACACCTAGTAGACACGAGAGAAGAAAAACGGATAATACTTTTAACGTTTGCTTTTGATCTAATGACAAATTAGCAGGGCATTGATAAAATCTGTTGTGTGTGTGCAATCATTATAAAGCTAGCAAAACCTATCATTTTGTGAGAAACGACAAGAACACACTCATATAAAAGCTAGTTAAGGTTAGCAAAGGAGAATGCTAGGTGGAAGTAGATAACAAAGTAAATATGCCTAAATATGACAATTTCAACATTAAGGTTAAAACATATAGCAAAATAAAAACAAGATCAATCACCTTTTATACATAGAAAAATTATTTATTTTAGTTGACATTTATTCAAATACTTTTTCAATGGTTGAATTGAAACTTCTTATGAACAAATGGCACCCATAAACTACTTTGAACAATAATAATCAAGGTGTGGATCTAGCATTTGAATAAAAAAAAAGTGTTACTTTTATAATTCTTTTATAATTGTCATATAGCTAATACTACAATAAAAGGGTTTTTGACTAAGGTGGGGTGGAATATTAGATTATTGACAAAATTGGGGTCGCATAGAAATAATTTCCATGGGTAGGGTTAAAAACGGGAAAATGTTGCACACAACAATGTTAGGACGATGGCCAGCCAAGCAACGTTGTCATGGGTTATGGCTGTGCAGAGGAAGAAGTTGGTGGTGGCAACGCCACCTGTTAAAGCAGACGATGTTGCTGACAACAACACTACCTAGGCAATGTTGATGCAAGCAATGCCACCTACTAAGGTAGGCAACATTGTCGTCAGCAACTGGCTTGCCTCCTATGCCTGCACCCTCCCTCATGCATGCTGCTCCTACACCTGCCTACATGGCTTTTGTGTGCTTTTGCCTTTCTTGCATGCTTCTGGTGTAATATTATTGCACAATAGTAGCCTACCTGCATGACTACTGCATGCTTTTGCCTTTTTTCCATGCTTCTAGTGCAATACTATTGCATAATAGTAGCATATGCATGCATCACACTATTTCCCCCATGAAATGGCTTTTATGCATTTTAAATACCGAGACACATTTGCATTCTTTTATGTATCTTCTTCTTCTTCTACATTTGTTCCATTTTCTTCATTTTGGCTGAAGTTTTTCATTTGCTTCAATTGCAAACTAAAGCTTGCTCATCATCTTCTTCATTTCCTGTTTTGACAAAATTTTAAGATAAGTTTTTATACTCTGATTTATCATTATTTATTTTTTAAGAGTTAGCTTAATCTATTTATTTGTAGTTAAGTTTCGTTTTGTATAATTACTAAAATATTAATTTAAATAATTATTATGTATTACTATGTGTAGATTTTTTTGTATGAGAAATTAATTATCTAAGCTAAAATGGAATTATTCATTTTTTTCTCCTACTAGTAATAGAAGATTTGAAGTTATAGTGATTTAAGTTTTGAAACCATTATGTTAAAGGAATAAAATTAGGATTTGAAATAGATATTAAGTGAAAAAATTGTGCGAATTAATTAGTTGACTAGTGAATAACCTTTACGTTGGAAATTATTATGTTACCTGATGATATCTATGAGAATGTTAATTTTCTAAAGTGTAGTTTGCAACTAGCCTATATTTAAATTAGATTTTTAACATTTAAATTTCTTATTCATGGCAAAATTTTATGAATGTAGTATGTGTCATGAATTTTTTTTTCATACAAGATTTATATTATTTATTCTGCTTTAAGTGATTAGTAAGGCTTACATTAATATTTGTTTGATTAAGAATAAATTTTTTTATGAAGTAAAAAATAGAAATCTTAATTGTAGATAATGTAAACAATTAAATGGATTACTTAATTGATTTTGTAACATGTGATATGATTGAAGTTGTTGTTCTAGTGTTCAAAATTTGTTACCTTAATTTGTAATTGTAATCAATTATTTACTGTCATTTTTAATTTAATTTAATAAAATAAGTAGAAATACATATTTATAATATTATTTATCTTGATAATCGTAGTAGGATTGTTATTCTTAGAATGTTGGATAAATGAGCTCATCTTTTAAATCCCTATTCGAGAGACCGCTCATTGCTTTGATTACAACACCAGCATATTTCATAAGTAATATGACGAGAGGATAAGGTTAATTATTTTAAAAAACTGTTCAATTTCTCTATTATTTTCAACACCTTTCTCCCAATTTTTTTTATACATAGATCGATCAGGTGCTCTACATTGATTTTCCCCTCATCAATGTGCTTGTTGGGAGATGGCGACCAGAGACTTATACGTTCCATACATCATAAGGTGAAATGATAATGACGTTGCAAGATGTAGAAATCTAATTTGGACTCCCTGTGGATGGTGTAGTAGTGGTTGGCATGACTCAATTGCCATAGTATGGAGTGTGTTAGATATTGTTGGGCAATGTTCCACCAAATGAGCATCATTTCATCTATAGCTAAAAGCTTAGCCTAACATGGTTACAAAACGATTCAATGCTCTTCTGAATAATGCCAGTGAGCAGGCTGTGCAGCAATACATGTGCGCCTATATATTGAGACTGTTAGGTGTAATATTATGTAGTGACAAGTTAACCCATTATGCGCATTTAATGTTTTTGGCCCTGTTAGCTGATTTATAGAATGCATGGAGATATAGTTGGGGATTTGTGGTCCTGTCATAAACTTATAGAGAGTTATGCAAGGTATCCAAGGTAAAGTAAAATGACATTTCTAGATGCATACTGCTGGTCCAGATATGGGCTTGGGATAGATTCCAAAGCATTGCACCAGTTTAGAGAGGTTAGTTAGATCCCAACCAACAAGAGCTAATGTCCTTAGCTTTCAGATAGCACAACATTCAAAACAAAATGATAACTCTAAGTCATGTGTTAAGTGTGTTTGGGGCTTCACTTGATCGTTTAAAGCCAAACTAGGTATGAATATTTGACCTTATTACATTATTGTCATTTATTGCATGAATTTTCATTTCTATTTGTAGCACTGAGTGCGATTGTGGTTTATGATGACAGGTTGTCTAGGAACCTTACAAGGGTGATATGTCGGACTACTATAAAATGGGATAGGAGATCTGGTGTTCACAAGTGCCTTTGATATGTTTCTACATTGTTGAGTGGCACAACGCGGATAGAGTAATGAGCCAATTCGATTGTCATCAACCTATATCTCACGACTTAGATGTGGATGACACTCTGCACAAGTACATACTACAGGGCAAAGAATCTTAGGACAGGGTTGTTAGACATGAACAGTGGATACAACTTTGGAACAATAGGCAACAACGAATCCTACATGGAGTGCCAACATCAGAACTATTGCATTACAATGATGAGTACATGGGATGGTATAGAAGGGTGACAAGACACTGGATTGCTCCAAGTGGTGCAATGGAGGATTCAGTGGTATGATTTACTGTGTTTAAACTAATTATATAAATTGAACTAAGAAATAAACAGTTAGTAATTTCCTTCTTTTACTTGTATGACAAGCTAACCTAGGAATGGAGTAGCAGCATATGGCCCTCACCAATCCTGAGAGTAGAACATGGCCTAGGGTTGGACAAATCGGCATTAACTTAGTGCATATTGTAGATGAGCATCATAGATTCGAAGCTTAGCATACTTACATCCCAGCTCCATCGTCTGATGTTCAAAGGCCAATAGTTCATGTCGATCCAATTGCTAGAGGTAGAAGTGCCCATAAAAGATGCCAACGAAATGAGGAGTGTATAGATGATGCGGGAAGTTCATGCATTACAATTGCTCAAGCACATAATGAGGCAGGCATGTCATATACACCACATGCTTATTTTTCATCACGACATATGTATGAAGGGGAATATGAATTTAGTCTGACATCATATGGTGAGGCGAGCCCATCTACGTACCACAACCCTTTAATCCATGACCATATATGTATAGTGGAGAGCTCTTCCATGGGTTTCCACAGCCACTTTTGCTTTCATCTACAGGAGGAGGCTCAAGCATGTTTTTAAGCTGGTCAAGTTTCTCCCCTTCACTATATAACATTAATCTGTTGTGCAACTAATAACTGCATCCTCAGCGTATGCTTATGTGACAGTGACTGAGCTTCTGGTTGACTCTCCACATTCAACCCAAGTGTAGCTCAATCGCCAAGCTCACGAGACAGGAGTTCATTGCAGCATAAGTGGATGTATGATAAGACACATAAGGCATTAGGAACATCCACCCCAGCATCGGCAACAAGAACATAAAGATAACTCATATTCAGATTAAGGTGAATATTGTTCTCTGCTATGTTACCTGTAAATGTTATTGCTTGTAAATGTGTTAGTCTGTAAATATTATTGTCTAATGTTATGTTGTTCCACCCATTTATGTTGTGACCTATTCTGATTACATTGATTAATTATATATGTATTCTTCATGTATAATAATTAGTAGATAACATGTATCCATGTCTATACTTAAAAATATGTCAATAGTAATAAAGTGTTCCAAAGCATCGCTCATCATTAAATGCTTATGCCCAATTTTCTTTTGGAAGTGCTTCCACCCATCGGCTTGTATTAGCTTTTAGGGACCACAACTTGGTGAGTCTGAGATTATACTTCCTTGGCTACTCCTTATACCCTGCAATAAAGATTACAACAATTAAAACAATGCATGTGAACTTAACATAAGCATATACAACGGTAGGAAATGGTTACCCATGTTTGTAATGTGTCTATTAAAGGTGTATTCCTGAAGTTTCTATTGAAGTTACTGGCCACATGGCATATATAAAATCGATGGTGATCATGAGATGACTGCCATCCAAGTGACTCATCCTCGACATTGCAATAATCTCGTCATGGCAATCGGATATCAAGCATAATCTATTAACATTAGTGACATGCATTCAAATCCTACCCAAGAATCATAACCAACTAGATCTAGTCTCAGCTTCAATAATTGCAAATGCAACTAGCAATACTTTGTGATTCCCATCTTGTGTGGTTGCAATCAGTAGACTGTACTAGAATTTCCCATACAAGAAGGTTCCATCAACCTATAGCATCGATTTACAGGAAGGAAGTGCATCAATGTAAGGTTTAAATGCCTAGAATAGCCTCTTGAGCTTCACATTGTTAGGGTCAGGATATTGTCCTTGATATAAATCCCTAATTTGTAATTGCACAATAGTCCTTAGGTTCGTTTGTCTCATTGCTGCTAACGACCTCGACAACTAGCAATATGAGTCATCCCAATCACCATATATTTAGCTAATAGCCTTTTGTTTTCCTAGCCAAGATTTCTTGTAGGAAACTTGGTAAGAGAACTGTGATTTTACCATCTATTTTATCTTTACCATAGGAAAGTTTGGTGTGGTTCTTACTTGCTTCACATAGCATGAGATAATGAAAATAGAGTCCATTTGCATGTGATCTTATGACATGCTAGTAGCGACATAGGTGTGGGGGCCATTATATCTTTTGACAATGGAACAATCTTTCTTTAAATTGAAGCTTGCCTTTAGCTGTCAATTGCATTCTGGATTGTATTTTACGCAATACACATCTATAAATGCTGATTTTGACTCTTGAGTCCTGTAATTTTGCTGCGTACTAATTACATATCATTTCAAAGCTAACAAGACATATTCTTTGCTCTTGAATTCCAAACCAATATAAAACTCTTGCCCATCAGTCTGAGTGGGATTTTCAACCAGTTGATATTCAAGCCTATCCAAAACTTCCTAATTAACATATGACATATATGATGATAGAGGTACATATGGTGGTAATGGTTTAGCAACTCCTTACTCCTCCTCAACTTCAAGGCTATTTGATAATAATTCATCGTCATCCTTGACATCTTCATACAAATGATCTATACTGGGGGTTTGGATATTACTCGTCATCACCTTGCATTACAGTGGTGACCACACCACAGTTTGATGAGCCACCAAAATTGGGGATAATGTGGCAAAAACTTTGTTAAGAGAACATTTTCATGTATTCAGAATTCAAATTTACTGCCTCAGAACCATTATCTCCAAGTTAATACACCACATTAGTCTCTCTATTTTTTAAGTCATCTATTTCAAACTCAGCATATAATTTCAGTACACCAAGGTTAGGATATTGATCATAGTAGTGAAACATGGTGCTCATATCATTATCATCAAGCACTCTAAAGTGTTGGTAATGCATAGCATTGTGGCATGATGTTGGAAACCCATACGTAATGGACGAGATATATCTCCTGACTTCCACTTTCAACATTGACACAATTTTTCTCCTAATATCACTTAATGTTGCACTCTAGTCTAACCGAAAGGCTCTTGGATCTGGATATTCAAAGGTTAACCTTTCCTGACCATCATACATTTTTCTATTACTCTAAATAATTATGATCAATTGTGTGGACAATTTTGAATCTATACAATCATAGTAAAACAAAAGCTTAATGAAAAAATATAAAACAAAAGAATGAAAGATAGACTAAAAAGCCAGGTATCGTTACATAAAAAGAAAAAATTAACTAAACTTAAGCATGCTAAAAATTAATTTAATAGTCCACTGCTTCAAGACCCATTGATCACGTAAAATGATGAACATGACATGGGACTCATGTTACAATCACTTGTCTGTCTTCACCAACAAATTATTAAAAAAAATCTATAGACAATCAACTAAGATGCCCAGTTGATAATTTAGGCTAATTACTTCCATGAAAAAATCCTATCTTATACATGAGAAGCTTCCAAAAAGGCTCTCAAAAACATATGACATGAGAATATCTCTAATCACACTTTCCTAAAACTCACTAAATTTATAAACATCCCCTCAAGTATGGAAAATAAAATATTTTCACCTTAATTAAAACTATATAACTTATCTCATCATATCTATCCAAAAGCAAGCCAATTAGCCATCAAATCAAGTTAATTCAGATTTGATCATTTAATAATAAAAATAAAAATTTAGATTGTGATCATAGTAAAGAAAGAAGATTAAATCATCATGGCACTTACCATTTTCTCACTTATTATATGTGAAAATCGGTTTGACCCAAACAGACCTGCGAACAATTTGAGAGCGACAAAGGGATCAGCTTAAAGAGCATCCAGATCGCCTCATCATCAGGTCGCATCACGAAGCGACCTCGCCAACTTGAGCTTGTGCATGAGAGAGCGAGGTCGACCTCTCCATTCTGAAGAACAGACACGCCTATAGACTAAACGACCTAGCCAATAAAGTGTGACCAGCGACTTAAGAGCTCGTCGAACAGCGGACCAAGTTGTACTCTGCCCCAACGGACAAATGGGGCCTGCCTATAGAAGACAATCTGCAGTAGCCAAAAAGGGGGATTTAATCTGTATATTCCATCTTGTACAATAAATGTTAATGTAACATACTTACTGCATATGTAATTACTATTGTAACCTCCTCTCCTCTATAGATATGAGGGAGGAGCCCTCTGTAACAAGGGAGGATACAAGGAAACAGGCAGAAACTCTACTGGAGTACTAAGAGAGAACTTGAGTGTTGTATCTCTGTAAAAAACACCATTATAATAACACGTTACCATAGACATAGGGTCTGGTGTTACCCGGATTTGGCCAAATCACGTTAAATCCTGTGTCTCTTTCTCTACTCTTCCCTCCATCTTTGTTTATTTTGTCATTTTACTGTGTCTGAACTGAATAAAGGTTAAAGATCCCATAAGAATCCCTCTCCGTTGGCTGAAGTTTGGGCTCTCTGTACGAATCAAATTTCACCGTCAACATCACTTAAACTAAATCAAAGGTAAAAATTAAACTGCCTATGCATTGCATGAACAAATAATAAATAATTAAGTTTAGAAAAAGAACAAACATTTTTCCTTTCCTAAGAGCTTCCATCACAAGTTTTACTTCTATTTGAAGTTGCTAATTGATGCTAGATATATGGAGATAGCAAGAAAAGCAATGTATCATTTATATATTACACTAACACCTAGGACTTCAATTATTAAGAATATCTAGCCTAACAATTATGAATTATATTTCTCTAGGTGTGAAAAATATAAAATGTAGTTTTAGCTATTATACATATGTTGATGGCTTTCCTAGGGTTTGGACTGGCTTCTTTATCTTTTATTTTTTGTTTGGACAACAAAATATATTTATAAGCAAAGTCTAAACGCTAGCAGCTGTCCACATTATCCAATTTCTTAGGAAAGCATAAGATTCTAATGACAAAACATTGCCAATTAAAGGTTGTTCTTCCATTTTCCTTATAGTTCTAAGTACTAATGATAATATAAATGATCCTCTTGTCTTTCTACAACCATACCATTGTTTTATGTTTTTTACCAAGCATCTTCATTGTAAGTATGTCACTGGTGGCCCTTGATCTCCTTTAACATTTCTCTATATGAATTTCCATCACTTGACATGTTACTTATAAATACCAAATTCTTTCATCTTTTTTAATTAAAATGTAATTTAGACAAACTTAATGGTGTGAATGTGATTGACATGACAATAGCATTTTCCAAAATAATTGTTGCTTGCATGTGTATGATGTTATAATTAATGAGAGCAAATTAGAAAAGTAGTAAATTTGGATAATCTTTAATGATGGGATGGTGGCATTGGGTTGATTGCATAGGCAAATCTATGCATGCAGTCAGATGCATTAATTTTGAAGATAAGAAACATATTATTTATGGGCAAGAAATGTTTCACAACAAATTGGTCCCTGGTTTTATTTGCTAGTGTTGCCATTCATTCATTGATAGAGGATCTAATACAATTTATTGAGGTTAAGAGGGCATGGCATTTATGAAACTGAAACCCACAACATTCTTTATTACTGTTGGTATCATTAATATCATCACCAACTATCTCGTTAATTACCCTATCTATCGGGTTTCTCTTTTTTCTTCTCAGACTATAGCTAGGTTAAAATTGCTCAATTTTTTTTTCACATGTGATGTCAAAAGTGGTGATTTGCTTTTAAAAAGTGCCCATCTTGGCCATTTAATGCAATATTACTATGTTAATTTTGACAAATCTAAACTCCATTCCCTGCACTATGTGCTAATTAAAGCCATATTCAGCTCATTTCAAACAAAGAATACAGAAATATGGGCAAAATGGTTGTCTTTACACTATCTAGTAGAGAATTTTGTAGGGTATTAAATTTGTTATACCTTAACCTTTTGAGGTTCTTGAGTTTTCAACTTTGCTTGTTCCCAAACACCAAGAATATGCAAAACCACTAAAAGAAAACCAAACTCCACTAACATTTACTTCATCAAACAAATCACAATAATACAAAGTTAGGGTTGTTGCCAAACTACAATATGGAAAGAAAAAAAACATTAAAAATAGAAAACACTACAATATACAAAAAATTTGTTTATGTTTGAACCAAAAACAGGATCATAACTCCAATTACCATTGATAATTTAAGTCATAATTGCCTATACTTGCAAAATTCCATACAAAGAAAATCACACAAAAACAAAAACCCAATCCTGATGGGTTTTAGGTTCTTAATGGCAATAAACTCATCGATTTGGGCGAAACCCAATAGCAAACACAATTTCTAAAGCTTCAAAAGTTTTTATTTTCAAACTTCTATTCCTAAATTTTTTTCTTGACTACTAATTAGTCAACTAATAGGTAAAAATGTAAATTAAGAGGACCTAAGAAGGGGGAAAACCAATAAATTAAGAACAAATAATGAGCTATGGAAAACACACAACCTAGAGTTGAACAAACTTTAAAATTAATTAGTGGATAAATTTTCTACAATTGAAACTGAATGTGAAGGTAATCATTAATCAGAAACATTCTAAATTCAGATTCAATGGCTAAAAACCTATAAATTGGGGCTTCAAAAAATAGAGAACAATTCAATATAATAATTATGGTAATAAAATGAAATAGAAAGCAAATACCAAAGAGAAGAGTGAAGTTTGAATTACGCTTCAAATTCATGCTTTGATCGCACTTGACGGAGTTTGAATGGAGCTTTAATGAATCTTGGAATCTCTAAACCAAGCTTGAATGGGTCTTGAGGGAGCTTGGATGGATATTTGATGTCAGAATTAGGGTATAAGCTTGACGGATTTTTGTTATATTTTGATCTCTACTTCAAGATGGGAGAATGCAGTTTTTTTTTTTTAATTATGGGCCATTTAGATGCAATTACACACCAAACCGCCTCCAAATTAAAAAATTTTGTGATAGCTCTTTAAACTGTCCCTAGTCTCAAAATTTAGATGTGGTTATAGAATCGCTTCCTAATAATACCACTAAATAATTCATTTTTTTAGTGCATTTGATAGCAAAAAGTGAATATGAAGCATTTAAAGTATAATTATATTATATCCCCTGAAGTGAATGTAATAGGAAATAAAGATACCACTTTATAAAATGACATTCACTATTACTTTTCTTATTTTAATTGAAAACTTCATCTTCATCTTCATCTTCTAACCCAATCATTATTTATATTATAGTTTAAGTTTTTTTTTTAAAAAAAAATCTTTATTTGTTTGCTGAATTTATGCATCATTTACTTTCAACTCATTCTCATTTTTTTTAAGAATTTTAGAATTCTAAGAATGAAATTAAATATCATTGGTAAAATTTTTATTTATTGATTTTTTGATTCAATTTTTTATCCAAGGTTTTGAATCGGGTTGTCAAAGTGAGATTTTCAAATTCAAGTGGTTCCAGCTTTTAGATGTTGATGACTTTGATCTATTAGATTTCTTACTTTTATTATTTAACTCTAATCAAGTTGCTTTTCATGTCATGAACCTTAACTGAAATTATTTATAATATTCCATTGAATGGTAAAAGGTTACAATATTGTTTCTTTACAATGCTATTTAAGATTTAAAATTATATATATACACACTTTGATGCATCAGAAAAGAAAATGTAAGTATCTATCTTTTCGATATCTCAAGTTTTTTTTATCATTAATATTGAGTTTTATGAAGATTGTTTAATTTATTAAAATTTGATTAATTTGTTTCTTTATGATCTAATATTTTTAATGATAATTTATCATGAGATTTAGGACATATGAGTTTCCTAACTCAAGAACTCTTCAAAGATCTAGCCATAATTTGAGACTTGTTGATGTGTCAATTTAGTCAACCTAAGTTCAAAATCCTAAACTGCAAATCGAGTGTAAGAAGAGAGAGAGAGAGAACAGGGAGACACCAAGAGCTTTTAACGTGGTTCAGCCGAGTGCAATGCCTACGTCCACGGTTATGATATTTTCTCTATCTATTTTTGCAGAGTTTTTGTATATGTTTTTTGTATGATCACTCTATATTTTTTAGAGTATTCATTTCTTTTCATCTAAGTGGGTTCTATCCTTGTACAATGATTTCAACCTCTATTTATAGGTGCTGAGATGTACAATCTTAATGCAGTTTAAAAAAGGAAAAGAATCTAGAATCAACTTCTGCTTCACAAATTTCCATATGCAAGTTGATCTTTAAAAGTTGATATCTGCAAGTTAATTCATGCAAGTTAGTCCCTCCTCAGGTTTAACCACAATGAACATGCTTCAATCTGTGAGCTAGACCTAACAACCTGAGTCCGTTACTTTGACACTTATTGACGAGCGATTTAAGGTCACATTTGGCGACCTGATGCCTTGCTTCAGTGACCTCAATCCTAGTTAAGTTGGGCTTTTATTAGTTGAGCCTATCCATTAGGTTTTTACCAGCTCGTTTGTATGGTTTCAAAAATACCCACAACATTAGCCTCCTAGCTTTCAGTGTGATATGCAGACTAGGAGCTATAGTTTGCTGGTAAAAGCTAGCAATTGTGATTTTTTTTTCCATCATTTTATCTACTGGTACCATTATTATCGCATTAAATGTGTGCATTTTCCTATGGTCGTCAATGTGGTGATGACTGAGCCTTGTTATTTGCTAGACCATTGGATCAAGAGAAGTTGATCAATCCCTAAATCAAATAGTGAGGCCATCCAAGCTATACAAGGGGAGAAAACCCTTTTTCCTTCTACTTTGAAAACTAATGCTCTACCTCTTACTTGTTTCCTAAGTTCTCAAACAGTCACCACCGTTCTTGGCTCTCCTGCTTCATCGAGTTTGCCATCGAATATTTGGATTTCCAGAGACCAGTCTTGCTCACCATTTTCTTCACAGAATCCATCTCATTCCTTTAATACAGTAAGCTTTCTCAGACTTTAAGCTTCTCTTTTTCATAAATGCTTTGTTCTATGGGTTTCTGGTATTTTATTGTTTGGTTAGGCGTGTGCTTTTCTATTGCTAGAAATTTTGCCTGTTGGTTTTTAGGACCATAGACTATTGGATTTAGTCTTTTATTTCCCAAGGTTTACTGATCTAATGGGTTTGTTGGTCGAGCCCCCCATGTTTCAATGGTTTGGGTCTTAGGTGGGGTGATCCGAAGCGTGTATGGCCTGCTGCATATGAAACTCTCTATTAGTCATAGCTTTTAGGTATTGTCTACTTAAAATGAACTAACTATTCCTTCTTCTTGTGTAGATGTCTGCAGCTTATAAACACCGAGGTCACCAGGTAGGGAGTGCTAATGAGTCTAATTCTCTAGCTCAGAGTGAGGAGCTAGTGCATGCCATAGATGAAGCAGCCTTCAGGAGTGGCGAGGTCACTGAAAGGTTCATTACTTATCCTGACCCTATTGAGGGTCAATAGGTCACTAGAAGTGAGAGGTCTCCAGGTCATGCGATGTTTAATCACCATTCTTCAACCATTAGGCTCGACGAGCTTAGGAGCATAGCAGAAACATACCACCTCCCCAAGGGCTATCGTATTATGGCACCTTCCCTTGACGGCCATACAACTTATCCTCCTTTGGGATTTGTTGCCATTAGCACCCATCACCTTGATGCTGGGCTTAGACTCCCAGTCTATCCTTACATCATTAATTTGTTGAATAAACTGAAGCTTTGCCCATTCCAGCTTACCCCAAATTCTTACTCCTATCTCACCTCCCTTGTACTTGTTTACCTGAGGAATAATCTCTCACTAACATCTGTAAGGGTTCTATGCTATCCTTATAGCATTAAGTGTACAGGTTAGCAGATGGGATTTATTATCTTTCAGCTTTAGAGACGGAGTATAAGAGAATTTTGTCGCAAGGTGATGCTAAAGGCAAATCTAATGTGGGGAATTATAAAACCCACTAGTTTTATGTTTCTTGCCTATCTCTGCATCATCTTCACAATTTTGGTTTTGTCCTTACCCCTGGTAAGTGCGCTGAAGATGTGTGAGCTTTGATGAATTCATATATTTATTTCATTCTTGGTCTAACATTATGTTTCATTTTGCAGATGGAGCTAGTAAGGAGAAACCAACACTAGGGGCTGAGGAGGTTAAAGTGCCGGATCAATTTGCTGTGGTGGATGACCTTAAAAATGATCTTAAATTTGATAAGGATCTCCTGCATTCCTACAAGCTTGCTCTAACTTTAAACATTAAACTCACTAGAGACATCGAAGCTCGTCGAATTAGGGAGACTGGCCCAGCAAAATTCTAAGAGTATGAAGATATGGTGAGGCTAAATCTTCACATGCCATCGACCTTTGCTTAGTCTATTGATCTGTTGTTGCCGTGACCTCATCGGCTCCTGTTGCAACTACAAACCCTGCCACTATAAGTCAATCTTCTCTGGCCGTAGTAGTAGTGACCTCGCAGGTGCTGGCTCCCACCTCACAGCCTAAGGTAGTCGAGGCAATCGAGGTGGTCGAGGTCCGATTCCCACCTGAGCCCCTTGCCAAGAAGCAAAGAGTGGACAAAAGGAATGAGGTTGTTGGTGCTTCAAAACAAATGGCACCTGAGGTCGGGCCAAAGAGTGACTTGACGACCTTGGCCCAAAGACAGGGGACTACTTTGACTTCCTCTAAGAAAATGTAGAGCTGATCTTGGGGACCTGCTGCTGTACAAAAACTTGTTGTACGTTTTAAATAACCGCAAGCGCACGGCGTAGATGTAGTAAAGAATCGGTGAATACGGGTCGATCCCACAAGGAAGTTTCGCTCCTTTTAAATACTGAAACCTTTACAGTTTAACTATCTAGATTGATTTGAAGAATAGAAGGAGTATAAAAAGAATA
>JANHAO010013117.1:0-16029 GCA_026873985.1 Saraca asoca
GTCCAGTTGATTAATTTGGAGAAATTGATCAGGAAATTAATGAGATTAATTTCATATGCCTTCAAAGGGTTTGAAGGCCATTTTGAACTTTTGCTAACATTTTGGGGGCCTACTAGGTCACACGTATAATGGGGAATAATATGGCCAATATTTGAACATATTTGATGTCTAGGGACCAAATCGCAATTCGATGGAATTATTTGGGCCGAAATTGTAGTTTATAAAACTACAAGGACTAAAGTGCAAAATCAAAAAAAGTTTCCTTAATGCACGAAACGACGTCGTTTTGGGCCTAAATGACTTGGCCAAAACGATGCCATTTTGGGGCATCTCTTCATCTTCCTTGGCTGGCTGAATTCGGTCATTCTGCGCGAGGGAGAAGAGAGGACGCCGTGAGGGAGGGCTCGCGCGTAGAGGAGGAGTCGTCTTCCTCGGTCGATCTGACGGCGATCGGACCAGAAAGGGTTTCCGGTGAGCTCTCACATCTTCCCTTTGCTTGGCTGGAGGAGTTCTAGCTAAGGGTGGAGAAAGGTTCTCCTATGGGTTTCAGCTTTGCTGAATCGACGAAGGGAGGAGGAAGATCGATTGAGATCCGGCGACCGTTCGGCTTCCTTTTGGTCTTTTCAGCTTCTGGAGACTTACTAGCATAAGTGGAGAAGTTGAGGAGGCTATGGGTATTCTTCTTCGGCATGGATACTAGTGGAGGGAGGACGTTTGAACTCCTAAGGTGACCGAAGAAATCAGATGTTTCCACTGCAAAAGGATCTGGATTAAAGGTTAGTCTTACTTCCTCTTACTTTGTATTTAATGTATGTGATACATTGAAACCCCAACCCAACAGATCTTGGGAGATGAGTTTCGGCCATGAGCTTCTTCTTTACTGAGAAAATTTTTGAAATTTTTCCCTCTTGGCTAAAGCAAATCTAACACATTAAGTACACTGTGTTTAAGTGTGTTCACTTTTCATGTTTAGCCATTTTTTCAGCACTTGAATTTGCATGCTCTTCCTTCCTAAGTGCAAGATCTAGCTTAGCGACCATTAGAGAAAGCTTCATAATTTGTCTCGTTCAGTGTCTTCACACTAGAATTTCACAAGTATGGAAGCTGAGGAAAATTTATTAATATATTAATCCATGTAACACTTTAATTATGATTTTATTTTTCTCATAAACAATAATTATGCAATTACATGCAATACTATACTACAAGACCTAATAATGATAAATCATATAAAGTCTTACAATATAATATAAGAATTAAATACTAAATTCCTAAAACTTAACTCCTATAGGGTGTTTAAGATTTAAAAAAATATAATATTTAATTATACATTCACATTATCACCAACAAACTATATTAATAATATTATACTCAAGGTATTTAATTATTAGTAATATAACACCCTCCTTTAATCCAATTAATCAATTTTAATTATTATTTTATTAACAAAATTTTATATAACTAGTTCCACGATAAACAAGTTCATAAATACATAAAATTTCTAGGCATAATGTGAATTAACTTGATTCTTATAAAATTTTATTTTAAGCACAAAATATGCTAAAATTAATTTATTTACACCATAGTATCAAAAAATTCTAGAAAGATCATATACTATAGCTCTTGATGTAGGAATCACATACGAAAACTTTTAGGCCAAAATAATTTCAAATTAATATTTAAATAAATTGGGTAAAAATAATTAAATTATTTTAATTCCAAAAAATTATGAAAAAATATTCATAAATATTAGATATTAGAATTACATGTAGTCTTTATTTAATCCATTCTACATAATCAAAATCTCAACTTTTTCTGATTTGATTTCTCCTTGATCTTGCAAGTTTACTTTAATCTGTTCAAACCGTGACAAGATCTCTCTTACTATCAAACTCCGACTATCACGATGGATAAAGAGAACATAAGTTTACAATTTGATGGGAAAAATGTAGTAGAACTTGGGCTCTAAGAATAAGGACGCATCACAATAAAATATAGATATAATGTCTATCACTAGAAAAATATCTAATTGACTATTTGAGCTTAAGTGTCATTATAAATAAAAACTCAACTATAAAATGTCTTAAATAAACTAATATTTTAACATTAATAAAATTCTAAATTATTTTAGGTCCAATATTGGAGAAAATTGTAATAGTGATATCTTCTGGTTCACTTAATATAAAATATTTTGCAATAACAATGGATCAATAATTTAAACTCCTATAAAAATTGCACAAAAATTCACCTCATTCTACCTAATATAAATTGCTCAAAGAATTATATCCTTTTATGTTTTATTTATCATGATATTATTCAACTCTATTTTTTAAATTTAATTTTCAAATAAAAATTTATTTATAAATCAAATAAAATCATTAATTTTAATGTTGTTTTTATTTTATATAAAAAAATGAGATTATTGTTATTTAAATGATCTCAATTATAAAAAGATTTCAAACGAACTATAATTTTATTATGAAGAAATTTTTATTTACGTGTTATATATTATGTATTACATTAACTCCCTTATGAAACAAATGATATGTATTAAAGATAAAAATTAATCATTAGTTAAATTTTTAACCTTTTTATATATAAAAAATATGTATATTATTGTATATTTGATTTAGTACAACAAATGATGTACTCTTTTGCCGGTGGCCACTATACGTGCATAGGAACTAGGAGACGCTTTCTCGTGATGAGGCAAAGTAAGTCGTGGATGGGTCACGTGATGTGACAAAGGCACACTCTGTGCTGTCAAAATCTGAGGACTTCCTTTGGTCTTTAAAATCTTGAAAGAAAACACAATCAATAATGTCACATATCCTTCGCGATTCCAATAATGATTTTGAGGTAGTCATGTTCTGTTTTTAAAATAAAATATGCTCACCTCTTATTTTTAATTATCCTGTAACATTTTTTACGTTATTTTTTTTATTTTTTATAGTTTTTTTGTTAAAATTTAAAAATATATAAACACAAAATTAATTCTTTTAATTTTATATTAGAATTGATAATTTAATTTTGAAAGTTGTGTATCATATTCTTGTAAGATAAATACACGGATTAATACCCATATATATTCACATAAGAAATTTCTATAATTCCTACAAATTTGAAATTTTGTAAATTATAATCTTTTTAATAGAATGGCAAATATCACCGATATGTTTGAAAGATAAATTTCCAGAATAAGGCAATGGTATGTAATATTTTCTCTTGAAAAATATTTCGAGTAATAATACTTTTCTAGTAAGTTAGAAAATTACCTTATAAATTTTAAGATTTATTCAAATAAAATATTAAAATATCTAATTTATCAAAATATAATAGAAAGTAATATTAAAATTTTAGTATTAATTAAAAATATTTTCACTTATAAGACCATTTAACCAATTATATTATTGCCTTGAGTTACATTGTTTTTGGGCTCAAAGTGAATTCTAATAATCTTAAAATCATGTAAACTAATATATATATATATATATATATATGAAAAAGGATATTATGTATTATTTGTAAGAAAAAATATGGAAATAGAGTAATAAGAAAATAGTAATAAAATAGATAGAATAAGAAGAAAATAGTTTTGAGGCATGTATTGCATTTTTCTAAAGATTTTTATGCCCCAAGATATAACAAAATTTAAAATTCTTCAATTTAAAGTAGTAAAATAGTTTAGTAGAAAATCATATTTATAATTATTAAATAAATATAACTTTTGACATGATAACTATTAGAAACAATTATATATTTTTATAATTTTAAATTATGAAATAATAATAAAAAAATTATTTATTCACCGAATTAAATTCAATAACTTATCTTTGACTCTTAATATATATAAGATTTAGGGAAAGTTTACAAGCAAACGCTCTTAGGGTTTTTATTTATATACTCTTTAAAACTAGTTTTTCTAGGCAATGTGGGATTTAAAAAGTTACTAACATTCATAAATTATCAACAATTCCTCACTACTTTGGGATGTTAGTGTTTATACTTAATTTTTCATGCAAACAAATATTATACATACAATGAGATTTCTCTCGATTTGAACATTAAATTAGCACATATACTTTCAAATTTAAAAGAAGTTGATGGTGTCCGCAGATTGAACCTCAACTCCTAATGTTAGAATTCAAGATATAACACACACAATACCTATTTAATTTCAGTCAGAGGTTTATAACTGTTTTAGTATTATTATGGCCATGTGCTTATCCTATTTTTTATAAACATTTACAAGAAAAATCCCAATTCCCTTGTTGAAGTGGCATTATTTCTATGTTTATAAATACGGAGTTTCATTTATGTCTCCATTGCTTTGGACATTGAATCATTAATTCAATTGAGAGTTCAAAGCTCACAACTATTTTATATGTAATGGAAAGCACTAGTTAATTTCAAACATATGGAGTGAGTTTGCTAGTACTAGCGGACACATATCAATAACTTATTATTACCTATTGAACTTTGTAAGTAGAGGTTACTAATTTAAAGTTGGGTTCCTATTATTAATGCCTAATCTTAAGGGTTTTAAACTCATTTCCAAAAGAAAAACTTTTTATCATCAACTCTTTAATGAGTCTTTTATTAGTCCATATCCACCAAGTTTATATTGGTTTCATATAGCCTTATAATTACATCATGACAAATCAATATCAAATACATTTATCCAACTAATATGTCTAAACTATACAATAATAAGAATTTTTAATCCTTTAAACACATATTAGTTTCAATGACATAGTACAAAGATGTGATTGATCTTGGTTGTGGCCTCAAGTCTTTTCCATTTATATAGTCCCAACCATTTTCTTTTTTGTCTACTGCTTGTAAGTATTTAAACTCAATTTTCATAAAGAAATGAGTTTCATACGTCAACTCTTGAAATTGCTCTTTTATCATAAATAATTTTGTGTCACTATTATTAATTAATTACCCAACTAGCATTTATGTTTCCATCCCATAATATTGAGATTATACAGTTCCTATTTTATAAATATTTAAGATTATCAGTATTTGAAACACTTATGTTCCTTTGGAAATTTGTAAACAACAAAAGCACTTATATACTCATAACGAGTACATATAAAATCATTAGTGGTATCAACTTGATCAATTTAAACAATTGATCAAACAAGAAATTTAATAATCTTTGAAACATTTATGTTCCTTTGGAAATTTACAAACAACAGAAGCTCTCATATACTCATAATGAGTACATATACAATCATCAATGGTATCAACTTGATCAATTTAAACAATTAATTAAACAAGAAATTTAATATTATGTGAAATACTTATAACAAGATTCTTATCCCTAAAAGATAAATTTGTGAAAGACCTTCTCAATTTTAGCAAACTAGTTTTTAATAATTTTTCATTCAATTTGTAAAATCAAATAATTTTTCAAAAAATGAGACCACTCCTTGGATAACCCCCGTTATGCCTTGGCACTTTTATAATGATACAATTACATGGATAATCCCCAATATGCCTTTACACTTTTTATACCTAAGATAACATTTACTTTACCAAAATCATATCTTGAAGGTAAGATGTTTCTTGAAGTCATTCACACAAAATAAATTTGTTCTAATAACTAATATGTTTATACTTTACGTATAAACATAATTAATGCCATGATACTCATTCACATATAAAATAACTATAGTTCTTATGCTCAAAACTATGAGACATCATTATAAAATTAGATTTTTCTTGTGCCATTCTTTAGTGCCTCAATAGAATCATATAAAATATAATAAATATAATTCTTATGTTCAAAACTATAGAAAATCATTATAAAATTAGACTTATCTTGTGTCATTCTTTAGTGCCTCAGGAGAATCATATAAAATATATCATGTTTACAGAATTTCCTTTTATATATCAAGAATAATAGATTATATTCATGTTATTCTATCATATTTAATTTAGCTAATTTTTAAATAATCATTTTTTAAGATTTCATATAACACATGACATATCATGTAACATCATGTAATTTATCTAATGTATTGTCACTAAATTAGACACAAAACTTATTTATGAATACTTTAATCCATAATTCCATGTTTTAGATAATTCAAGAGTTAAATGAAAGTATGTAGTACCTTGCAACCTATTATTGATGGAAATTTTTATCATCCTTTATACACATCCATCTTTCCAAGCTGTCTTGATTAAAACTTGAAAAGTGTAAAAAAATCAAACAATCCCTACTTTCATTTTGTCAATATAAAAAGGATTATAATATTTTTTGAAAACAAGTAAAGACAATATTTCAAAGGGGTAAATTGATGCAACGTGTTCATTGAATCCAAGACTTGACTAAATTCATGAATTTCCATATCTTTCAAAAATGAAATGACATGTCTCTCAAACATGAACAATCATATCTATTGAACATGAACCATCATCTCTTTTAATCATAAACCATTATATTTCTTGCACATGAGCCATCATGACTATTAAATATGAACCATTGCATTTTTTGATCATAAACCATCATGTCTATTGAACATGAACCATCATATATCTTGAACATAAACCATCATATTTCTTGTACATGAGCCATTATGACTATTAAATATGAACCATCACATCTTTTAACCATGAACCATTATATCTTTTGTACATAAACTATCATGCCTATTAAACAACAACTATCATATCCTTTGTATATGAACCATTATGTCACTTGCACATAAACTATAATGTCTATTAAACATGAATTATTGTGTTTCTTAATTGTGAATCATCGTGTCTCTTAAGCATAAACCATTATGTATATTAAACATGAATTATCATGTCTTTTATACATGAACCATCATGTCACTTGCACACAAACCTTCATGTCTATTAAATGTGAACCATCGTGTCTCTTGTACATGAATTGTCATATCCATTGATCATTAACAACATGCTTCTTAATCATAGATATTTGATCAAATCAAAATGTCATACTTTTGACAATTAAATGGATAACAAATTATATCTGTAAAGCAAAGCTTCCTCCATGTGCAGCAAATAAAACCTATATAATATTAATTTATAACATTATATAGTCATCCATGCCAATAATAATTTGAACCATTATAATAAAAGAGGAAAAAAAAATAAATCCAAGGATAGACTATAGTAATATTTAGTAACAAATTTGTAATAAATAATCAATGTTAAAGCATGTGATAATCAATCCTTTCGATCCATGTCCTAGAAAAATAATAATTACTCTCTATTTTAGATATCAGAATTAGCTTTATCCATAATCCATGGCACCAAGCCTTTGATAACTTATTAGAAGATACATATTAACTTACTTAGCAATAGAGGATGAGGAACTGTGTTATGTTATGGATTCTTGATACCACAATTATTGTCATTCTTTCAATTCTTTTTTGCTAGTCATATGTTTAGCCTTTAGATTGTAAGAAAAAATATCGAGATGGAGTTATAAGCAAATAGTAATAAAATAGAGAAAACAAAAAGGAAACAATTTTGAGGCATATATTAGATTTTTCTAAAGGTTTTTATGCCCCCAGGATATAACAAAATTTAAACTCTCCAATTTGAAATAGTAAAATTGTTTAGTAAAATGCTCTATTTATCTAAATTTTAAATTCTAAAATAATAATAAGAAGAAATTATTTATTCATCAATCACTACAAAAAAAATATTGAAATTACAACAAATTTTTTTTGTCTCTATTTGAGATAGAACTATGATGGTTTTTAAACGAGGGAGGGGTTGAAATTTTTTTCAAATTTGGGACGAAATTTTCATCTCAGAGACAAATCCATCTCAAATTCCATCCCAAAATAAAATTTAAAAAAAAAATCCAAGAGGTGTCTCAATTAAGTAACAAATTGGGGTGAATTTCAAAATTTAAAATTTGAGACGAGTTTAGGATGGAATTTGAATAATTATTTTTCTAAATACTATGTCTTTGATTGCAAAAAAAAATCATTTTTTAATTACTTTTTGGGATGGAATTTTCATCTCAAAACTCAATTAATTAAATGGTGCATTTTGGCTTGGGACAAAAATTTTGTCCCAATTTGCCCCTTTTCTACCCAAACTTGGCGCACATGCTTAGTTTGCTCATGGAGCCTAGTTTTTGGCCCTAGCACAACCATGACATTTTTTTGTCATTTCTCACTAGTGAACTACCATTTGGAATGGTTTTTGATAGATTTCTCGAAACTTGTGATGAAATTTGCAATTTAAGGTCAGTTTTACATATTTTTTCCCGAAGAAATGTTTAGTTGACTTTCTCTCTATCTGTTGTTTATGACTAATTTTGTGAAGATTTGTGAAAGCTTGAGGTATGCTATTTGTTGTTTATGCTACATGATTTGTTGACGTCTGAGTTATTGTTAGACTCATGTTGAATTAATGACATATGCATTGTAAGAAAATTTTTTATTTTCATTCGGATAAGAACGAATTTACATTTGAAGTAAGGTAGAAATTCATTCTATATTTATTTTATAAAGTAAGAATTTAAATCCATCTTATAACTGTTATTGTAAATAAACCTACCACTTGTTCCTTTTAGGGAGAAATAAAAATAAATTTTATTTAGATAAAATAAGAGTTTTACATGTAAGTAATAAAATAAAGAATTACAAATAAATTGCATAATTAGATAGAAATAAAAGTTTCTCATTTGCCATGTTTCTTCACTCTTTAGAATTACTAATAAATTTTTATTTTTTTTGGGCCCATTTCATAAGTGATGTTTCCTAACATCTCATGCCCAATGCAAATCCCCCACTTATAATATATAGCATGTAAGAAATTGCATAATTAGATACAAATAAGAATTTCTTATTTGTCATGTCTCTTCACTCTTTACAATTACCAATAAATTTTTTTTAGGCATAAATAATGTTTCCTAGCTTCTCATGACTAATGCAAACCCCTACTTATAATATATAGCATGTAAGAAATAGCATAGTTAGATGAAAATTGCATAGTGACCACATAAGCTACTTGTAATATATTTTTATTAATTTAAATTAATGTTGATGATCATATAATAGATCAAACCTCTTGAACATAGAAAATGGATGCATATAGGTTAATTTCCAAATGAAGAGGTCTTATAATTGTCGACGATCGATTTTGGTGATCGGTCAACCAGAGATTCTGGGAACCAAACTGCTGTCAGGTTGTGCAAAGTATAATGAAAAAGAGAAGGGTTGAGGGAAGGGAAGAGAGACCAAAAGGAAATTTTTATCATGGTTTGGCCAAAGTCTAAACGACCCCTACATCCATAGTGATTATATTCGCTTCTTTGTAGTATTCTTGCTATATGAACATAAACGAGAGAACATATTAATAGAGCTTTTTTGTTTTTTTTCCTTCCTCTTCTAGTGTGACTACCCCGTCCCATTTATCTTTTCTGGGAGGATTACAAATTGTAATTTATCAATGCAAGACTATAATTACATCTGTACTAATCATTAAATGCTAGACCTAAGCAATAAATGCAGGACAAATCATTGTCAGACTTTAGGGGTTGTTCTTCAGGTTGGTAGAGTACTCAGATTGTGTCTGTTAGATATTAGTTCTTTCCCTCGATGCAGAGGCGAGCTCGCTGCTACTTCCATTGATCATGGCCTGTGAGCTCATATCGTATGATCTATCACATTGCCCTTAATGACCTTATTTCGAGTTAGGCCGTGCCATTTTACCTTGACTCCCAATTCTCTAGGCTTCGACTGACCTTCTTCACTCTATCTGAAAAATATCCATAACACTAACCTCCCAACTCGCAGTTCGCTATGCGAGCTGGGAGTTATTGATTCGCTTCCCAGAGATGTGGTCTTAGCTTATGACATGACTTACCTAATGATGAGCTGTATTTCTTGTATAAGGGCTGCAAGTAGTTGGCGATGTCAGTTGATTGGTGTGTAATGCCGTATTTTGATTCCATTTCAATGACTGCATAAACCATTCTATGTGTCCTTGCCGTGGCAAGGCAAGGATCTTTTTGACGTGATCGAGCTAAGTGAAGTTGCAAGGGTAGTTTACCGCTCCAACAAGATGATTCAGTGCTTTTAATCTGAAGATGAGAGGAACTCTAGAGGCTTAGTGCATTTAGCACCAAGTGTGCCTAAGCTGGATTCATAGCTCTGGAGGCTTACTGCGTTTAGCATTAGGTGTGCCCGAGCTGGATTCGTAGCTTTGGAGGCTTTGTACATTTAACACCAGGTGTGCCTGAGCTTGATTGGTAGCTCTAGAGGTTTAGTACGTTTAGCACCAGGTGTGCCCGAGCTGGATTGGTAGCTCTGGAGGCTTAGTGCGTTTAGCACCAGGTGTGCCTGAGTTGGATTCGTAGCTCTGGAGGCTTAGTATGTTACCAGGTGTGCCTGAGCTGGATTGGTAGCTTTGGAGGCTTAGTGCATTTAGCACCAGGTGTGCCCGAGTTGGATTAGTAGGAGCCACGAGGTGTCTTCATTCTTGACTTGAGATCGTACGGTGGCCATGAATAATGGATCACGCAGGGGCTGGATGCGCAGTTCATTTCTTTACCGTTTACCATTTTTGGGGAGTTTGAAGCGTTTGTTTTATGCGCGTCTCTCCAATTCTGCAGCTGGTGCAATAATTATTATGTCTATTGCACATGCTTTAGCTTTAAATGCTGATATGCGCTGATCCGTTAGATCGTGGGTTATCTGAGGGATTTTTGAATTTGATGGTTTGATTCTTTTGACAAAAAATCAGGAAAATCCTTTCCCCTTTTTCATTTGCCAAAATCATACGCTTTTTTGCTCTACCTTTTCTCTGTCTTGGGGATTACCTATTGCTCTTCCCCAGACTTAGCTTTATCTTCAACTCTCTGGTTCTATCAGGTCAGGCCCTCGATTGCTAATTTTTCGCTCTTATTTATTTTTTAGGCTGCTTCCTAGCTCAATCAAGGTGAGTTTCTATTCCCGCTCTTGGCATTTTGTTTTTTGATCTTATAATCTTTATGAGTGTGCTTGTGGTTGACTAAAAATTGGTACGGGGGAGAGTTTTATTCATTTTGCTGATAGCGATTAGGGCTTTTGGTGGTGGTAGAATCTCTTAGTTTTTTGGGTGCTTCTAGCTTAGTGTCTGGAGCCCTTGTTTATGTTTCGCGAATCAGGGTGGTCCGGGGCAATAGTCATTTCCCTCCTAGGTTGATTCGTTTCTAGACTAGTGGCCCATTTTGTCCTGCAGCCTGATTATTTTTCTTTCCTTTCTCTTGTAGATGTCTCAACCCCATTCACGTTGCCGCCACCTAATAGTCAGCAAGGATTTTGAGTCCAAGGGGAGCGAGGGGATGCCTCGCATTGCTAGGGATGCGGTCTCCCAAAGTGGCAAGGTCACTAGTGGGTTTGTGGCTCGTGTTGGGCCGGAGGGGTCCAGAGCCGTTTTTCCTTTCAAGCACTTCCCTTCGAGTGTCAAACCCAAGGAAATGGAGGGAATCGCGGAGGCATATTTCTTTCCAAAAGGCTGCCATGTAATGGTACCGTCCCATGACGATCATGCCGCATACCCTCCCCAGAGGTTTACGGCTATAAGTGTCCACCATCTCAACGCGGGCTTCTGGTTCCCAGTTCCTCCATACATAATTGATTTCCTGAATGAACTGGGACTTGCACCTGCCCAATTGACCCCCAATGCGTATTCCTCATTAACCTCTCTTGCACTAATCCATCTTCAGAATGGCCTCTGTCCTCCCAGCACAAGGGTCCTTTGCTTTCTTTACAGCATTAAGGGTGCCAGGAAGTAAGAGGGTTATTACTGCCTTTCACCTCATCCCTCAAAGTATAAGAAAGCATTGCCTCAAGGAGATGCTCGAGGGAAATCTAATACGGGTCCTTATAAGATCCGTTGATTTTATGTGTCTTGTCCATCCCTATGTCATCTTCAAAACCTTTCATTTGTGTGGAATTTGGGTGAGCGAGCTAGAGGGGATACCAGCTCTTCATTGCTTTATTTTAATTTGGGCTTGATGTTTTGCTATGCTTCTTACAGAGGAGTTCGAAAGGAGAGACCAGAACTGAGCGTGGCAGAGATCGAGATTCTAGACCAACTTTCAATTTCTGATGATTTTCCTAACACTTCAAAGTTCAACGAGGAGCTTTTGCGATCTTACGGGCTTTCTCCTGCTCTTGGTGCTGAGCTCATTAACGGTTCACGTGATATTGGGGTTCGTGGATCGAGAGAAATTTCCTCGACTGATTTCAACAAACAGGCTATCATGGGGCGAGTTAACCTTGTTGAGCCTCCTCCAAGGCCTAGAAGTTTTTTCGCTTCTACCAGCATGGCCCGTCCTACCTCTTCCACAGCCGCTTTGAAACCCGCTCAGGCTGGCCAGCCCTATCCTTCGAAGACTCCTCCTACTCTAACTCAGCCTAACCCCCTTTCAGTCTGTCGATAGTAGAGGAGACTTTAGTCCTCTTGGCTCCTGCTCCATAGCGCAGAGTGATCAAGGTTAAGAAAGAAGCGATGAGGTCTCCATGACGTAGAGACAAGACTTCCTCTGGACCTTCCTAAAAAAGGCAGCAGGTTGATAAAGGGAAGGAGCTCGCCACCAGTTGACTAGCACAGTTCGAGGACATTCTGGAGCATCCGACCGAAGCATTAGGGACCAAGTCCTTGGCCCTTTATAATATCATTCATGATAATATGGGCCAGATTCTGGGGGCTAACATTGCGTCTTTGGAGGATGAGGGATTTGAGGTAATGTCTTGATGGAGGTCTTGGCTAGCCATTGCTTTCTGGATAGTATCACTCTTCTTCCTCTTTTTTTTTTTTTTTTATCCTTTCTAGTTTTGCTTGCATTCTGACCTCTTATTGTTCTCTTTAGGGGGCCTTGGAGGCTATCAAGTAGAGGAACGAGTGTCTGATTTAGGAAGGGGAGAAACATCAGCTCGAGGCCAGCCTTGCTACGGCTACCAATGAGGTGACAGAGCTGAAAAGGAAGTTGGAGAATGCTGAAATCCAACTACAAGGAGCCAATGCCACAGTGAAAAGGCTCGTGAGATAGCCGACCTTGCTTCAAAGTTGAGTAGGGCCCATGATGAGCTTCAAAAGAGTAGGGAGGACATACTCTTTCTAACTCAGGGGGTTAAGAGTTTTCAGAAGCAGCTTGAAGCTGCCCAAGAGAGGATGGATCGCGCTGTAGAGAGAGTGGAGCGGGCTGAAGAGGCGGTTAAACGAGTTAAGGAAGCTTCTAGGCAAACTAAAGAGAAAGCTGCCTGTGCTGAGGCAGAGGATGCCAAAGTGAAAAAAGAGACTTTTGCTATAGTCGATCAGGCCTAGGAGGCTACGGTTGCTCATACTACCGATAGCTTCATGTATTCCCTGTGGTTAAATCATCCAGACCTCGACTTTTCCTTCTTTGGTGGGGAAATCATGGATATCATCCAGGGTTTTGTTGAAAATGCTAAGGTAGCCCTTTCTCCAGGTGCTGAGGTCATGGATGGTTCTCTTGATGAGGGTGCGACGCAAGCTAAGATTACCTCCCTTGCGGGTAAGACAACCGCAGAGAGATCTGAAGGACAAGTCACGGAGAATTCACCCGCAACGCTCCTGAGCCCCCCAGACGCCCAGGATCCTCTTGGCTCGGAGGCTTTTCCTAACATAGCACCTTGATAATTTTATTTTTCTTCTTGTTCTTGCGCTTCCTTGTTTTGTAACTGAGACATCTTTATCATAACTTTCAACTCTATAGAAATCTTCTCCTTTTCTCTCTCTCTCTCTTCTTTTTTTGACTAGCGACTTGCTCATATCCCCGTAGGTTATGTTGAATCGTGGGATGTGAGGTCCGAGCCCGTAACGCTGCTAGGTAGTCCGTTTTCATAAAACATAGTCATTGTATCACGATCTTAAATAACAACAGGCATTACTAAAACAATATTGAAGAGCATGCTATATTGAAAAAGGGGTCTCTCTAATTTAAAACTTTCATTAATAGTTACAAATTAGCATAGCTTGAATTCGCTCTACTAATAGTAAGGTCAGAGATGTTCGGCATTCCAATTCCGGGGGAATTCTTCCCCTTCAACATTAGCAAGGCGATACCCTCCAGAATTTAATCTTTCTTTTATGACATATGGTCCTTCCCAATTAGGACCCAACGTTCCTTCTTTGGGATTATGGCTTCCCGGCTGGACAAGGCACAGGATGAGATCGCATAATTTGAAGCTCCAAGCTCGTACGCTCCGATTAAAATATTGTGCAACCCTTTGCTGGTAGGTCGCGATCCTCAGATGTGCTTCGTCTCTTTTTTCTTCGATGAGGTCAAGACTTACAGCGAGTAGTTGGTCATTTTCCTCTGCGTTGAAAGTAGCTCTCTGGTGTGAGGTCACCTTGAATTCCACCGACACCATTGCTTCAGTTCCGTAGACTATCAACAAAGGGGTTTCCCCTATGGTGTTGCATGTTGTGGTGCGATAAGCCCATAACACTTTTGGTAATTCGTCCACCCACACCCCTGTTCTTGCTTCCAGCTTTTTCTTCAAGATTTGCTTAATGATTTTATTTACTGCCTCCACTTGCCCATTGGTCTGAGGGTGGTCTACAAATGAGAAACTTTTCAGGATTCCAAGGCCATCACAGAATTGGATGAACTATTCGCTGGAGAATTGAGTCCCATTATCAGACACTATTTGCTAGGGAATACCGAACTGGCAAATAATGTTATTCCAAACAAATTTCTCGATTTGTGAGGAAGAAACTTAGGCTAACTTTTTTGTTGTTGCCCATTTAGTGAAGTAATCTACCACTACTACGGCATACTTACAATTTCTGCGACCCAGTGGAAAGGGTCCTATCAAATCAATCCCCCATATCGTAAAAGGCCAAGGACTGATCATTTGTCAGAGGCAAGCTGGAGGAGCTTGGGGAATCATGGTGAATCTTTGGCATTTGTCGCACCTCTTGACAAGGTCGACCGCATCCTATTTCATGGTTGGCCAGAAGAAACCTTGTCGGAGGGCTTTCTAAGCCAGAGATAGCCCCCCAGCGTGGTTTCCATAGTGTTCGACATGTATTTCTTTCAGGACAAGATCATAATCAAGGTCATTGATGCACCAAAGTAGTGGGGTTGAGAGGCCCCTCCAGTAAAGCACGTCGTCTATGATACAAGTTTTAGCAGTTTAGAACCGTATGCGGCATGCTTCTAACTTGTCTTCTGGAAGTTTGCCATACTGTAAATATTTCAAGATAGGGTTCATCCATGAGTGAAGTGCCACATCGGTCAACATTACGGTGTCTCTCTGCTCAATGCTAGGAAACGGAAGCACTTCCACTGGTATCACACCCGAGAATTCTGTGTCCCTTGCGGTGGTCAATCGGGCCAATGTGTCCACGTACGCATTCTGAGCTTGAGGGACTTGGTTGATTTCGTATTTTTGAAATTTGTGGAGTAATTCTTAGGCCTTTTGCAGATAAATAGTCATCTTTAGTCCCTTTGCTTGGTATTCCCCCTTCACATGACAAATGATTAATTGAGAGTCGTTAAAGACCTTTAGGTTTTCAGCTTGCACCTTGTTTGCAAGGCGGAGTCCTGCGAGGAGCGCCTTATATTCTGCTTTGTTGTTGGTAGCTCAAAACTTGAGTCTCAAGGAACAGAGGATTTTGTGTCCTTCTGGGCTAATTAATAGGATTCCTACTCCTATCTTATGTTCGCATGAAGACCTGTCTATGTAAAGCTCCCAGCATAGTTCTTCCGAGGTTTCTGCCTTTTTCCCCATGGGTCTGATAAATTCAGCTACAAAGTCAGCTAGGGCTTGCCTCTTAATCGCTAGCCTTGACTTGTAGTGAATGTCAAATTGAGCGAGCTCGACTGCCCACTTAAGCAAATGACCCGAAGCATCCGCCTTTTGGATGGTCTGTTTTAGAGGGTATCGAGTTGGAACTTTAATGGAATGGGCCTGGAAATAAGGTTGCAATTTTCTTAATGCGACAACGAGGCCATAAACTAGTTTCTCCATAGGAGTATAGTTTTCCTTGGCATTCACCAACCTTTTACTC
>JANHAO010013118.1:0-16011 GCA_026873985.1 Saraca asoca
TAGAGATAATACATTCATATGGTTGATTAATGAAATAATTATGCATTGACATTGTGTTAGTGTTGCATGGTAAGGCTTGTAGGGGATTTCCTAAAGGAAAGTGATTCCTGATGGTGACCTTCTACGCCGGTCACAGGCCTGGGAATTGGGTCGTGACACTCTAGTATATTTTAAATTGAATATTGTTGATGTTTCATCAAATACTTGGTCGTTGGATATTAATACAATTATTCATGTTACAAATTGTTTGCAGGCATTAATAAATCTAAGGAAATCAAGTGATAGAGAACTGCTGGTTAAACTAGGAAATAGAGATAGAGTACAAGTGAAATACATTAGAGTTCTTTATCTGTATTTGTCTACTGGTCATATGAATGATACAGTTTATGTACTTTCCATGAGAGGAATTTGATTTTAGTTATTGCTTTAGACAAAAATAGATATATGATGTTAGAAATGAAAATTTCAATTTGCGTTATGATTCTCTTGTTATTGGCACTGGTTCCTTATTTCATGGTTTGTATAAAATTAACTTAGGTCATAATTTTGCAAATTCCAAAAACACAAGTACTGGAAAGAAAAAAGGTAGAGTAGATGAAAAATCTTCAATGCTTTAGCATTGATGCCTAAGTCACATTTCTAGAGAAAAGATGGATAGATTGATAAAAGAATGAATTTTGCATGATCTAGACTTCTCAAATTTCGTTGCATGTGTAGATTGCATCAAGGGAAAATTTTCTGCTAGAGTTAGAAATGGAAAGAGAACTAAAAAATAAGATGTTTTGGAGCTAATCCACACTAACATTAGTTGACCCATTACACCTAGTGCTATAGGTGAGTACAAATATTTCATCACCTTTATAGATGACCATTTAAAATTCAGATAGCTAGAGTTTCTCTGTGAAAATTCCAAATTATTGAATGCCTTCAAAAGATTCAAAGTTGTAGTTGAACTTAAGCTGGGAAAGAAGATTAAATATGTTAACTTTGATAGAAATGGTGAATATTATGGTAGATATGATGAAATCAGGAGAAACTTCGATTCGTTTGCTAGATATCTACATAAGTGTGGAACTAAAGTATGTTATATCATGCTTGGAACATAGGAATAGAATGGTATTATAGAAAAAAGAAACCAAACTCTTATGAATATGGTAAAGTGTGTGTTTGCCCATTCTTTTTTGTTAGAATTTTTATGGCGTGATACTTTGAAGATTGTTGTATATGTCTTAAATCAAGTTCCAAGCAAATTTGTGCCTAAAATTCCATATGAATTGATGTATGGGAAATAACCTAGTCTAAGACAATTCCATGTTTAGGATTGTAAAGTTGAAGTAAAGCCATATAATCCATTCATAAAGAAACATGATTCAAAGATTGTTAGTGGGATGGTTATTGTAGCAGCTCTAGGGCAGCATGTTTTACTATCCAACTCATTTTAACAGAGTCATTGAATTAGATCATGCTATTTATTTTGAGCATGAGTTAGATAGTAAGAGTGAAATACCACATCACTTTTTTTAGAGAAGAACAAAGTGTTGTGTCACTAGTTCTTCCATTGGTTGAAACATCTCATATTATCTCGCAAAATGATCTAGTGCAACTAGTGATAGAAAATAAAGAACTAGATGTTATAATTGAAGAAATTCTTTTGAGGAGATCCCAAAGAGTTCGTCGATAGGCAATTTTAAATGATTATTTGACATACCTACAAGAGCATAAATTTGATGCTAATGAATATTCATATCCTATGAACTTTTTAAAAAGCCATTTTAAGTCCTAACTCTTCAAAGTGGATGAGTGCTATGAAAGATGAATTAGCCTCAATGTATAAGAATGATGTATGTGATCTTATGAAATTACCTACTCGTTATGAAGTAGTTGGATGCAAATGCATCTTTGAGACCAAATAAGATGCTCAAGGTGAAATTGAGAGGTATAAGACTAAGCTACTATCAAAGGGCTGTACTCAGAAAGAGGACATTGATTATAAAGAAACTTTTTTACTAATTTTGTCTGAAGATTCATTTCGAGTTGTTATGGCATTAATGGCTCATTTTGATATAGAGTTTCATCAGATGGATGTTTACATGAATTAACCAAATGGTTTCCATGAAAAAGGTAAAGAACACTTAGTGTGTAAACTAAAAAAAATCCATATATGGTTTGAAACAAGCATTTAGACAATAGTATCTCAAATTTGATAAGGTTGTGACTTCTCTTGATTTCAATAAGAATACTATGGATCAATGTATGAGTACAAACAATTTTGTGATTATTGGTACTGTATGTTGATGATATTCTCTTTACTAGTAATGATATGAACCTATTAAATGAAAAAAAGTAGACATTATTAAATCATTTTGATATGAAGGATCTTGTTGATGCCTTCTTTGTGTTGGGTATACAAATCCACCGTGATAGATTTTAGGGTTTTCTTGGTTTATCTTAAAATTATATATTAAGAAAGTGTTCAAGATTCGATATGCCTACATGCTCTCATAGTGATACACCCATTCAAGAGGGTGTGATTCTTTTCAAAGCTTAATGTCCCCAAAATGATGATGAGAAATAAAAAATAAAGTGCTCTGGTAGCCTGACATATGCCCATGTATATACATATTGAGACATTGCCTTTGTGGTTGGTGTACTAGGGAGATACTTGAGTGATTATGATAAATCATATTGGACTGTAGCAGAGAAAGTTATGAGATACTTGTAAGGTACAAAGAATTACATATTAACCTATAAGAGATCTAATGATCTTATAGTTACAGGCTATTTAAACTTTAATTTTGCTGGTTATTCAAATGATAAAAAATCAGCATCTGTATACATCTTTACAACAGTAAGATAAGTTGTTTTATGGAAACGTGTTAAGCAATCATTTACTGTAATCTTTAATATAGAAGCAGAATATGTGGCATGCTATGAAGCCACTTATGAGGCTGTGTAATTAAGGAATTTCATACCTAGTTTTAATATTGTTGAAAGTGTTTCTAAGCCTTTAACTATTTATGGTGATAATGTTACTGTTATGAATGTCTCTCAGAATAATAAAAGTTATGCCCATATAAAACACTCTAATATTAAATATTAATTTGTTAGAAAGAAGATACACAAGCATCATATATGTATTGCTCATATTTCCATAAATTATATACTTGTGGATTCATTAACAAAAAGCTTGGCTATTGAAATGTTTAAAAAACATATAATTGGTTCTAATTGAGTCTTTTGATATTTTGAGTTAGTGGAAATTTCTTTTGTATTATGTTGAAATACCAAATTTATATTGATCTCAAAATTTATATTAATAAAATATTAATGATGTTATCATATGTTTCATATATATATTGATTGTTGACTGTATGCATTATTTTATGCTATGTTGATAGAGATATCTAAACACTATCTTATTGTTGTGTTAAGATTGTTAATTCTCATTTTGACATCTTGATCAGATGCATAGATCATTTTATAGACATGTATATATGATCACATTTTACTATGTATATCTTGTTACTCATGCACTTCACATTATGCTTTAGTCATTGAATCTTACTACGTATATCTTGTTACTCATGCACTTCACATTATGCTTTAGTCATCGAATCGTAAATATTCGAAATATGTATGATAGATATGATGATCTACCTTAATTGATACTTATTATGGATCTATTATTGTAATGGTGTCATAATTATTTTGGCATTCTTTATTGTGGTCACAGATTGTAATCCAATATGTTATTTTCTAAATTTTGTTATCTAAGTGGGAGATTGTTAGAATTTTTTATATTGAACTTCTATAATTCAAATTGTTTATAAAATAGGATTATTGAATGTCAAATCAGTATCATACAAGGGCCTATAATTTATAATCAAATAGTTTGGCTTTATTGGACACACAAATCTATTGTGAGTATTGAGAATGGGGTAGTTGGTCTAGTAGAGTTGAAATAAAGTATGTCCTAACTTACATCTTAGTAAATGTTGTAGCCATCTATCCAAATTTATAGAAAAGTTTCATCTATCCTTCTCTTTATTAGAATTCGTGGGAGGTGTACTTATCAAGAGCCAGATTGATTATGATTCTCAATTTGCAAGATTGATTATGATTCTCAATTTGCATCAGATATGCAATATATTGATTTTATTGTGTTTAATTTTGTATAGATTTATATTTTATAATATAACATTGATCTAATTATTTGACAAATTTTGAATTACAAATTCATGCTATATTGATTAAAGGCGATTGAGATACCATCTAATTCCTAAATTAAATGAAACAAGATTAACATCTCATTAAAAATTTTACTTTGGGTTTAAAATATAATTTCTTAATGCTGGTTTGAACAATTTTATATACAAAGACTTGTACAAATTAGTTGCACCTGATTTCTTTTGTTAAAAAATTGTGCAATTGTTTTGGAATCAAAATTCCAACTATGGTTTGAAAAACCTTGTAGCGGTATTAATGCTCAACACATAACTTTTAGAAAAGCTGTAAAGCCAATCAATTGATAGGCTTTACACCCACGTGCTTGAGTGTGACGCATAAGCATTATGTCGTTGGGACAGACCCGTAATAAGACGCGTTTTTATTTTTATTCAATAAAAAATTTAATTATTAATTTTATTATTTATATATTAATTTAATAAATTATATATATTAAAAATTGTAATGAGCTCCATTAAACTTAAGTAAAGATAGGTGTTGATGTTATCATATTTCTCCTCTGTTCACTCTTGGAAAGTCTCAATTTTTATGTGACTCGAAATTTCTGTAGTATATTTGTTTATCTATTCAGATCTGATTCTCAGTATATTCCAAATCCAGATGTAGCCAGCTCAGCTCTGATGAGCAATGGATGAGAGCAATCATTGCAGGCCATGCCAATAATATTTTTATTTATTGATAATTATTTTTATAATTCTATATTAAATTGTATTATTGTGTAAATGTAAATTATTTAAATAAAAAAGTATAAGTTATGAAAGAGAACAAATATAATAATATTGCTTTTAATTATTAATACATTTGTGAATAGTTAGATTCCAGATGCCCATCCAAACATAAAAGAACAAAATCATAAGCTAAGCATGAAATAATTAATAGAGTACATCTAGGTAACGTTGTTAGAACTAATGATCATCACTTAAACACTAATTAATGGCCTCTGTATTACTCTGCTCCAACTAACCATCATTAAATTATAATTTATAAATTGTCTCAATTAAATTAATTATTAATAATAAAAAAATGTAATTTATAATTTTTCAATTGTAAAATGAATATATGCAATTTAACAATTGGTTTAATTTTGCACACAGTTATATTCAGCCAAAGAAAATTACAAAATTATTTATATTACAGTTAAATGTGTTTAGATCAGTTTCCCTACATCTTGACTAGCCTTTCTCATTATATTCAATTAATAAAAAGGTATTTATAAAGGATTGAAATAAAATTTCATCATATTTAAAAGAAACATACAATCTTAAAATGTTTTTGTAGCCCATTTTCAATAAATAGTTAAACTTTCATTTTTGTAAAATAATATTTTTCTTTGTATAATTTCCAAAACATTACAATTAAAAAAAATATCTCATGGAACATGCCTTTTTTTTTAAAAAAAAACATGAACATCATGAATCATGATAAACATTCTTAGTTCAATAATGGGAGTCAATAAATTAGGTGATGCGCAAACTAATGTCATGTGTTGGGGTTAACCCTATTAACCAATAAGAGCAGATGCAGTAAGCTAACCCTTTACGCAATTCAATTTCCATATTTTTCTGCAATTAATTAATTTGACTTATTCAAACAATTTGCCTTTTAAAATTGTTTATGATTAATACTTTACTTCACGAAAAGGAATGTTTATTTTATACGGAACTGTTATGCTTGTTGTTAAGATTTGGAATTAGTGAGGCAATTATTAATTAATATTTAATTAAAGTGTGCAGCAATTAACTTCTGTCTTTGTTATTTGCATTCGTTCGGCTGCATTCAGCTGCACATCATGCATACGTGGAACGATTCAAAATTGGATTAAACTCCAAAAGCATCAGCCAAATACATTTGAGATTTGGGTTGATTTCTAAACATTTTTAATTCATTTCCAGACTGTTCCTCCGTGAAAGAATATTTTTTTCATTTTTTCATGTGCCTATACGAGTTTATTGATAATTAAACAACGTTTGCACTAAACAATGAATATATCGTACAACTTTTAATTGAAGTGGTATTTGATATGATGAAAACTTTTTCTTTTTTTTTTTTATATTGGAATTCAATCATGATTTTTTTTATATATGTATTTAATGATTTAATCATTTTTATTATTAAAAATGAAGAGAAAATATAAATTATTCTTCTCACCTTGGGATGAGTAACAAAAATGAATTATAAAATTTTACATATTATTTTTTGAATTTTCAAAAGAAGTGAAGCTGTTTATATTACTATTAAAAAATTAATAAAAGGTGGAGCATATGAATCACCCGTAACTTCAATCTTCTTTTTTCTTTTCATTTGACAAAACTCATCGTTTACAACCAACTTCTAGGTTGAAGACAAAACCAAAATGAAAATATTGCTATACCAATTTTGCAGCACTTCAAGCATTGGTTCAAGGTAAAATAATTCAAATTTATTTGTGTAAGACTCCTACTATTATTAAGACAAGATGGAGCAATAAGGATTTTGGAAGAAGATTTAGCATATTTGCATCAATTCAAGTAGTTTTTTTCACATGAAAATTTATTTAAAAAAAAAAACTCTTAATTTATTTATATTTTTAGGATATTTTAATAGGATGAAATATTACTATTTCATCTTTTTACAATAAATTTAAGAAAGTTAAAACTTTCTATTTTTATAACATTTTCCCTTTATGAAATTTTTAAAAACAATTTCACACATTAAAATCTTCCATCTTCTATTATTTTTTTTCAAGAATTATAATATAAAGTTTATTTTTTTTGTTATACTACATGGTTGTTTAGCATAAAAAAATGAAGATTAAATATAATTTGGAGATTACGAACGATTTATGTGCGTCATCTTTATCAATTTTAATAGTAATATAGATATTTTTTTTTTAAAATCCAAGAAATAATATATGAGATTTTGAGATTTATATATCATTTTTATTATTTATTCAAACTTAAAAAATAATATAGACAACATGTATTTTCTCCTACTTATTATTATTATAATAATAATAATAATAATAATAATAATATCTGTCCGTGAGTTATATATAAAATGATTTTTGCAGTACCATCAAATTTTAAATTTTAAATTTCTGCCAAATGATCTACTCTCTCTCTCTCTCTACAACATGTTCATTTTAAAATTTTGGTTTCACATATTTGATTTTTTTTTTTATATTAAGATATGTGCTGCTGAGAGCAACATATATTTTAAACATTTGGTCATTTTGTTTTTATTACCATGCGATGATAGTAAAGCAGTGATTTTATCAAATTATATTAATAATTTCATATTTTTAGTAAAAAAAATTTTACCTTATAAACTCGCAATTTTTTTAATCATGTACCATATCGAACTTATTGTTATGTTATACTTCTCAATTACAACAAATACAGAGACCATAAAATTTATAATAAAATAAAAACTAATAGACCAATGGTATACAACAATTGAGATGCGCTGAGACTAAGACTACAATCTCATTACATAGGTTTTATATATATATATTCAAACATTCTCAAACATTTTTTTATATAAATATATATTAAGGATGTTATTAGGCTGTCAACGTTGAATACTATATAGCACGATGCTTCATCCTTATCTTGTTCTATAAGTTATCATTTTTTTGGGTCCATATATACTACGACTTATCAATAATAGACTGATAAATAGGCAGGGTATCAATGCACCTACGTTGACAAGTTTTCTGGGGTAGAAAAGAGGCTTGTGACTGTTTCCATCGGTACTTTTAGATCATTTTCTTGTATATTTTTTCTTGTTTTAAAAAATAAAAAGTTATTTTTTTTAATTTTATTTTCTTTTACTGATATATTATTATTCTTGTCGGTCGCATCATAAACGTGATTGAGCTCTTCGTATATAGCAAATTGGTATGATTCAGTCAGAACTTAAATGCCAAGAGAATTGTATCATAAGAAAAGAAATTATTTTAAAATTAACTAACCACAATAATTATATTAATAAATTTATGTTTTGCGCTCCTTTTTTTTTTAAAAAAAAAACTTTGACCTCCTTGTGTCACTGAAAAACAATTATATCAATAACGAAAGGGGAAGCTCAAACCTTGAATATTTCGAATAGCAAGTGTCATTTACTTTTTATTTAACTATAAGTGAAATATATTCTTTTATGTTTCGCATTAAGAAATATTTTTAATTTATTATATGATTTTAGAATTTTGAATTGTATTAAAATCCATTTTAGACTAAAAATTCGTTTAATACATTTTTAATAAAGTCAACATTGCTTAGCTTTTTTTTTCATTTTTTTTATGCTTCCAGATATATTTCTCATGTGGATATGACGACAACTATACCCATACGAGGCAAAAATGCAAATACTATATTTTTGCATATGATATAGAATAAATTCTAATTATACAAACAATATAATGGAGTTTCAAACTAATATTGTTAAAATGGATATATATCTTTATATGAGTGTGAGATTAATATATTTCTTTTAGCTTTATCACTTGCTTTACGTTATATAAACTCTATGACAGTTTACAAAATGGTTGCCCAAAAAAAAAAAGAAAAAAAAATATACAATTAACTATTGAATAAGATTCATGTGTAGGACATAAATAGTCATGGAGTTATTTGAAAATGATTCTAAATCATGCAAGTTTATAAATGAAATTAGAATTAATTTTTTAATAAATTATTTAGACTACATTGGGATCTTAAAATTACAAAATCATTCCTTTTATTTTTAAAAATCATTTAACCTTTGCAAGATAAAAATTATACATTTTCTTTTTTATTTTTAAAAATACATTGCCCTCCCTTATTATTATATAAAAGTATCAATATTATATTTTACTAAATATATAAGATATTGCTTGGAATTAAACTAAAGGACAAACAAATGTATTATATTAAAATTTAAGTAAGAATGTGTTATATTAAATTTGAATTTTCTTTTTAGTATAGGTTACAAAATATTTTGGAGTGGCTAACTTAATAAAAATCTTAATTTGAAATCAAACTTATATAATATTGAAAAAAAGTAAAAAAAAAAAAATAGTTTACCCTCCCTTTGTGGTATATCATGAGTTTATTAAATATTAAAATCAACTCACACGCGTGTTTATTTTGTTAACATTTTATTCATCTTAATTATTTATATATAAAAAAAAATGAGACTTACATATTTATTATCATATAATTTTTTTTATCCTCATTAAATTTTAAAAAATCAAAAAATTAAAATTATAGAATGATAAATTTAATAATATATCTTGAAATTTTAATTTTAATATGAAATGTCATTTCATATGTGAAACAGTTTAAATATAAAGTTTAGCTCGTTATAACTTTATTTGCTATGTTTAATTTTGTGATTTTGATAAAAAAGAAAAAATATCATGTGAAAAAAATTTATAAATTTTTTTTTTTTTATAAATGAAATGTTAATAAAGCAGTATAAAAACAAATCAATTTTGATTTAAATCATATCCTAACAATATAGACCCAAGGAATATAGGAGCTGGGTAAATTATTATTTTTTTTTTTTGAAAAATTTTCAGAAAACTTAGAGGGCCCACAAGGAGGCGCCCGCCATAAGTAGAGTGTAAATTTGGGTACATCACCTTGAAGTGTGAGCCGGGAACGTGGGACCGAAATTTATATTGTCCCTATACTCGCCTGCCTTTTATCCGTTTGTAAGGATGAAAAATATAAATACGCGTGATCGATGGTTGCTGCCCCATTTTAAGTCAATGCCACCCAACTAGGAAATAAATTTCGCAACTTAATTGTGTCGGCTATGCCACGTCATGTGATCAGAAATTTTTATAAAAATTATAATTTTTTATATAAAATTATTATAAAAGTATAAAAATATAAATATATAAATTTTACACATAATAAATATATAAAAAATTATGATTTTATTATTTAAAATTATTAATTTTTTTAAAAAATCTAAAAATACATATCAATTTATATGTACCAAAACATAACACTAGACATGTTTATTATATTTTCAACTTTCGACGGCAAGACATCCACATTTATGTGAAAACGAAGGAAAGAAGAAATAATGCAACCAAAAAGATAAAGTAGAGAATGTTAAAAAAAGAAAAAAAAGAAAAAGAAAGATAAGTAGTAGTAGAGGGGATGACACGTCAGATTCGCGAGTGTCGTTTTAGCTCTTGGAATTAAACACGGTAAACGCTAATACCAAGTGTCGTGTATCGAAAAATGTTGTCTTTATAAATCTGTATATCTGCGTGTTCGGTCCTTCTATTGATAGAGAACGTTCATTGTGTTGTTGTGCTAAAATACTTTGTGAACACATTGATTGCATTGCCCTTTTTTCTTTTCTTCTCCAAGCATATATATATATATATTTTTTAACTTTTAGTTTTTCGGCTCCATTTTCATTCCTTTCACAGCAAAGTGAAGTGATTGTAAGGTTGCTCCTTTCTTTTCTGTGAAAATAAGCATTTTCAGCTTGATTTACGGGACTTTAACCATTCAGGGATTCTCACAGTAACGAGGAAGCATAAAACCTTTCGTTTTCCCATTTGTTTTCCTGCGTTTTCTTGCCAGCCAAACAGAGGGCGCGCATATAAGCTTTTTGATATTCTAATGACTGGTGATGGGGAAGTTACACTAGAGTGAGGAGATCATTTGAAGGCGAAGATCTCTGTTTTTGAATATAATCAGTTAAAGGTTTTGGGAAATACATATAGAGAATAATATAAGAAAAAAGTTATGGCTGAAATTGGTATGATATGGCGTTGTATTATGAAGTCGATTCTGATGGTATTGTTGTTGCTCAACTTCCTGCCGGCTTCTGGCTTTGTTTCGGCCGAAAGGGTGTTGAAACTGGGAACTTCATCATCCTTTAATGGAACCGAGGAGCAGTATAGGAATTTTCTCGTTAAAACTTTGAATTTCTTATGGCAGCCAGGGGAATCAGGTTATCAACACGTTTGGCCGGTAAGCTTTTTGATTTGGTACTAGAAGTTTTGCATTATCTTTGTTTGCATAAAAGCCAAAGAGAAAAATTTGAGTTTCTCTGGTTCATTTCTTTGGATTTGAAATGTTTGGTAGAAAGTGTTGGTTGAAGGGTCTTAGACTTTTGGAATTTTATGATAATCTGTCACAACTCACACGCATTAGCTTTCCTCCTGTTTGGGTAAGGAAGGAAAAAAAAAAAAAGAATTTTTGACGATGTTGCTTTGGTCCAAAGTTCCTAGTAAAATGATACAAACACTTAATTTTGTGTGCTTAGATGCACTCATGTTAATTGACAAAATTTGAATAGATGAATAACTGAATAAGTTAACTTAGTTTAAATTGAATTATGTTTAATATATGATCACTAATAATTTGTGAAAAAAGAAAATCGAATTGCTCATAATGGCTTCTGCTGGTGCTAGTCCACTTTGATTGTCTCTGTATTTTTGTCCTTGTCGGCAAGTGGGTTGTGATACGGGAACCAGAATCTTATTAATTTTAATTCACTTGCTTACTGATTCAGACGCAAATGGAGTATGTGTGGGTCTAGAAAGTCTCTGTTTCAGTCTGAGTTAAAATGAGTAAATGAATTTAACTAGAACTATCATTACTCTCAGTTGTGTTATAACTAAATAATGAAAACTACTGTTGCTTTTACAGGATATGAAATTTGGGTGGCAAATTGTTGTTGGAAGTATAATTGGGTTTTGCGGAGCAGCATTTGGCAGCGTAGGTGGTGTAGGTGGCGGTGGTATTTTCGTTCCTATGCTGAGCCTTATTATTGGATTCGATCCAAAATCGTCCACAGCTATCTCAAAATGTAAGAGAAGAGAAGACACACTTCATGTGATTCTGATTCTCTCATTAAGATATTCTCAAACTTTTTGGACTCTGTCAGCTCTGAAAACTACTTTTTAAATGACCACCTTTTTAAGAAGCAAATATTTTTCCTTTACCATTAACTCCATCTGGTTAAGTTTCAGATTATTTGTTAATAAACCAGGTTTTTCTCACAGTAAAATTGCAATGACTATTGAATGAAGGGCGCAATATAATTTTTTCCTTTTAGAAAGTACTCCCCCACGATACATAATTCACATTTCCATTCATTCTCTCGTTGCAGTGGACCCTGAGTAGGATGCACTGTAATGTGAGAGGAAGCTGAGTGAACATATGAGTGGTCAAATGTAAAAGAGTCATCATTCTTTATTTTAGTTTCGCCACTCTTTTCCTTTTCTAATATAATGAGAATACAATTTATAAAAATAGGTAACAGTAAAATAAAATTCTGTAGGCATTTAAACACTTCCATCCTACAACATACTAAAATGTTAAGGTTAAGACTCAATGCTTGAGCTACTTGGTTAATTAACTGAGGCAGCTCAGAACTTATTTCTTGAAAAGCCGTTCAGAGAACTAAAAACTTGTTATTGCAACATGCGCAGGAGTTTAACTTTTGTTTGTCTCAGGTATGATAATGGGTGCAGCTGCTTCAACTGTGTACTATAACCTTAAGCTGAGGCATCCTACACTGAATTTGCCAATTATTGACTATGATTTGGCTCTGCTTATTCAACCAATGCTCATGCTTGGCATTAGCATTGGAGTGGCCTTCAACGTTGTATTTGCTGATTGGATGGTTACTGTTCTGCTTATTATTCTGTTCCTAGGTAATGACTCGCTGAATTGTATTCCCTTTTACGCATTCTGCTTTTGTTACATTACAAGTTTTGACTGATTCTGTTGCTTTGCAGGCACGGCAACAAAAGCATTCCTTAAGGGGGTTGAAACATGGAAAAAGGAAACCTTAATGAAAAAGGTAAGTTTTTCTTAATACTGAATAAATTTGTCAGGTTATCTTTCGATATGTATACTTTTGTAAATTCAAAAATACAATTATATTTGTTGTAACTTTTTCATTAAAAGTTTTAATTTATATATATAAATGAGAAAAGTTTTTAGAGGTAACTTTTAATGATGGGGTTTTGTGTACTTAATGCATGCAAAATCTGTACACACTTACAATTTTTTATGAAAAATTACAAGATTTTATATAGAAAGTTGCAACTTTTATGACTTTTATATTAAACTTTTATAAAAAATCTGTTATTAACTTTAGGAGTCTTAAGAACTCAATTATGAAGGCTATGCGATTAACTGTGTATGATGACGAGTGCTTAACTTTATGCTTTGTTTGTGAGTAGGAAAAATGAAAGGAGAAGAAAAGAAAATTGAGGAATTATAACCTTATTTTTTTAGGTTATTTTTGGGAAAATTACCCTCAATTTCCTACTCTTTTCCTTCATTTTCTTTCTCCCAAACTGATCATTAATCTGAGCCTCATAATTTGGTCATAAATACTGTGTAGATGTTCCTAACCATTTGTATATCTCTTGTTTCAATTTAGGAAGCTGCTAAGCAACAAGAATCAAATGGTGAGTTCATCAACTATCCATTAAATATATACCAGAACATCTTAATGGAATGGTGGTTCATTGTTGTGTCCAAAATCAGCATGCAAGCATTTCTTCCTTTTGGCAGGTTCTGGGGCTGAAGTAGAATACAGACCTCTTCCTAGTGGACCAAATGATGGTGCTGAAAAGAGCAGCAAAGAAAAAAAAGTTGGTACACTGGTCCAGTGAGTTCTTATGGATACTGAATTTCTCATATCTAATTAATATGCATGTTACATACAGGTGTCTATTCTTGAAAATGTATACTGGAAGGAAACTGGACTTCTTGTTTTTGTTTGGCTTTCATTCCTTGCTCTGCAGATTGCCAAGGTAATTTGCTTTTTCTTAACTTATACTGTGGAACAATTTATACAGTGTAGTATTTCTAACTTGAGACCAATGTCTTCTATTTTCAACAGAATCATACAACTAATTGTTCAACAGCATATTGGGTCCTGAACTTGTTACAGGTAATTCTATTTAAAGTAATGCTTACGCCCACTCATTTTCACTAATAAACTGTCACTTTTTATTTAGTAGAATTTGATTTAAATTGACCTTATATATTTATTGACCTCACCTATTCAAACCCTACTTATTGTGCACATGGGTACACTTAACTGCACAAAATTAAATGCACTTATCATTTCCTGTGTATTTACATGGTTACCTTCACAACATTACTCTATGCACAAGTTTGTGCACTTATTTCAAGTGCACTCAATAGGCTAGCACTACTTTTTCTTATACATCAGAGTCATTAACACTGCTAGAACTTACATCTATCCAGATGCAAGCCAACCATATAAATTAAGCTCATGTTCCAAAGGCTAGTAGTACTTAATTGCTGCAAACATAAATTTAGATATACGTTACTGCAGTATCCAGAATCTGTTTAAAGCATGATTTCCATGTCATACAGATTCCAGTTTCATTTGGTGTATCCACATATGAGGCAGTTGCCCTGTACACCGGACGGAGAGTAATCGCTTCCAAGGGAGATCAAGGAACAAACTTGCGTGTTCACCAGCTGGTAATCTATTGCTTCTGTGGCGTAATGGCTGGAATTGTTGGTGGCTTACTGGGATTAGGAGGGGGATTCATCATGGGTCCACTCTTCTTGGAGCTTGGAATCCCACCTCAGGTGAGTTTATTGAGACATATGTAACCATGATCTGCTACAAGTAATGTTACACTTACTCATCCCTATTCATAAGTCTCACTCAACAGATGATATAATCTAATTTAAACTGTTTCCAACTTTTCAGATTCAGCTAAGAAATAATAGAGCTAGAGTTTGTGCACAGATATAAATGCTGCAATTAACATTTTCCTATATTGTTTTCTTCGATGTTTTGATGTCGTTGTGCAGGTTTCAAGCGCTACAGCCACTTTTGCCATGACTTTCTCCTCATCTATGTCTGTTGTAGAATACTACTTGCTGAAACGTTTCCCAATTCCTTATGGTTTGTGTTTGACAACTTCTGGCTATATCAATGACTTGTCACACTGCTTTTTTGCTCAACAGATGCTGTGCACTTAATGTTTGCCTCTAATACCTACGTTGTTTGGATTGGTTTTGGCAGCTGTATACCTCACTGGGGTGGCTACAGTCGCAGCCCTTGTGGGTCAGCATATTGTAAGAAAGTTGGTCATCTTGTTCGGGAGAGCATCCCTTATCATCTTCATTCTTGCCTTCACAATATTTGTCAGTGCAATCTCACTAGGTAAACAAAGCAATCTTCCCCCCTCTTTTTCTGTTGTCAATTCGAATTTATACTCCTCACTTTCATCATGTTAGTTTCGTTTAAAAGAAAAAATAAGCACAAACTCTTTAAATGCAGTAAAACCCAATTCTGTGCTTGGATTTATCGAAGATTTTGTGTCATTTTTTTTTCTAAATGATAATAACATGATCAGAATAAAAGAGAGAATTTAAATTTTGTGATATCGACATCTCAAAGTTGAAAAAGAAAGTGAATTATATGAAAATAATTCTCAAATTAAAGGCTTTTGCTTTGATTTGTTAGGTGGAGTGGGCATTGCAGACATGATTGAGAAGATTCACAACAATGAATATATGGGATTTGAGAACCTATGTAAATACGGTTCATAGCCTTTTTGGAATGTTATGTCCATCGTATTTTACTCCAAAAAAAAAAAACATTGTTTGTTGTCAAGGTTATCTCATTGTAATTTGATTTCATAGGAAATTCAGAAGCTACAAACACTTCCAAGCATTTTTTTTCTTTAAGGGGGTGTTTGGTAGGGGGAAACTTTTTAGTTTCCCAGGAATCTTAAGTTGGGAAACAAAGTTTCCCATGTTTGGTAGC